>CM077519.1:43882842-44049393 GCA_039654895.1 Mongoloraphidia duomilia | reverse complement strand
TGGTCCGACCTCTAGGTCCCGCCATCCGACCGACGCCAATAGTGTATGTGCCATATGGCAAATACACTAAAAAATGTGTTTGTGCCTTACTAATTACTATCGTAGAGATCTAGCACAAAACCAAAGAGGAATCTAGATTTTCTCTTTATTTTCAAGGTGTTAATAGATCAAAATATAAGATTCTTAAAAGAAGGTCTCAACTCTCAAAATCATGTTGCATTTAGGAGTTTCCAAATACACTACTATCGTCTAGGCAGCCACGCTGTGGAAGGAGTTGAACTGGGATTAGGCAGGTAATAGATCTTAATAAAACGAGTTACATGATATGAAAAAATGGAATATATTTCCTTCAGTAAATATGATAAAAATCATTAATAATTATAATACTTAATACAAATATATAAATAAATTATTTACATGCATTATTTTATTCCATTTTTATGGAAATATAAAATAATAATAAAAATATATTTCATTTCAGACTAATCTGAATTGTAAAAAGCAAAATCATCATAGGTATTATTATTAATGACAGGAAAAAATTAAGCATAAACCAGATAAAGAATTTAATTTGATGGTTCAGAGTTATTATACAATCTTAATTAAATAACAAGTTATTTTAAACAAAACCCATTTTAAGTATGTATTTAAATATTATGTAAAAACTACTTTTGTTATTAATTACTGCTAATCCGTACAAATATAAATACAAATCCGCATTTCTCATTAATAGATCATTTTTGATAATGGCTGAATAATCACAGATTGCTCTATTTACATAATGCAGTATGTTGTGATTCCTTAATAGCAATGATGCACAAATATTCAAAATATTTTATATTTCTAAAATATTTGCACTGTTATTTTGTATTATTTATACAGACTTAATTAGTGTTTTTTAAGAATTATAGCGGTAAAATAATATGTAGATAGTAAATGATAAGCTACTTCAGATATACCTATTTCAACAGAATGTTATAATAATTTAAATTTGGTTTTATATAATTACACATTTAATTTTACTCGTTTCCACAATATAAAAAAAATTATGCTGCTATACGAATCTAATAGTTCAAGTTTCGATAAACACTAGGTACCAATGATCTTGACAGATATATCGTAGATTATAGACGCCAGACAACTAAGGTCATTATCGTCCATACTCTATACTAATGATCTTAACGATTAATACATATATTATTATACAAATTAAGTCGACTTTTAAATTATTAAATCAGTGTGTGATTGTGATATGATTTATGTAAACCTGAAAACTGGAAAAATACCTACGCAAGCTATTTGTTGAAGTTAATTTCTACAAAATTGTAGGGGTTTGCGAGTCGTGAATTTTTTTCTAATTCAGTTCAATTTGAGTAATACGAGAAGAAATTTGATATACCGAAGATTTCTAACATAGTTCAGAATCTAAAATTTTTTTCTTTGGAGTACTTGACTCGACTTTAAAATAAAAATCGAGTATTTATCAAACAGTGGACTTATACTCAAAACCCATCATTCAAGAACCTTTATCAAGCGAACTGTACTTAAATCTTTTTCAAAATACAAAAGTTTCTCCTTGCATAATTAAAATCAATTCTAAATAGTTTGCCATCTCTGCTTATCTAATAGACGCTGATAATCTACAATCTATCCATGGTGTGCTCACTCTTATAGAAAAGCTCAAACCATGTTAGTTCTGACTGCAAAAACCGAAATTATTGGCGCTGCTAACTTTTGAATATTAATGATCACAATATCTTAGGTAACGTAGTATATTATTAAATGAATGCATAATGACTGGCATCATAACATAGCTGACTACAGTAATATGTTACGTCATTGTCAAAATGGGTGTTTCATTGTATACTGATGCAGTCATTATATTCGTGTTTTGTAAAAGTGAAAAAAATAGTTTTTAAGTGATGTGTTCCCAATTGCAATAATGCTAATAGTGGGAAGATTACATTTTATTCATTTCCTAAGGAAACTGAGGTAAGAATAATTTATTTATCTATGACTATGATATTATAAGTAAGATACTATAACTTAAAAATCATATAATCACATTTATTCAAGTTCCACGTCGTTATATTTTGTTTGAATGAAATAATAATATTTATAGATGTTTAAAATATTAAAAATCTGGGATTGACAAGTGTTTAAAATACTTAAAATTATGTTTTAATTACAGAGATTTCATCAGAGGATTTTTGCGATCAATCGTAGGGATTTCCTTGATAGTCCTAAAAATCGAGTCCGAAAAAATGTCCGAGTGTGTGAAGCTCATTTCTCTGAAGATTGCAAATATGAAGCCGTGAAAATCAATATTATTATTATGAAACAATTCTGAAAACTATATTATTAATATTTTATTGTATTATTTTATATTTACATGACTTGATAATATTATAATAATTTAGTTCAGTGACTTATTTCGTATTCATATGTTATTTTTTTAATGTTAATATAGTTTGTTATTATGAAAAATTGTAATAAAACTGAAAAAAAAACATTTCTTTTATTTTTTAATTAACCTTTTCAATTTGTACGTCATTTCTAGGAAAATTAAATTTAAAGATACGAGTAAAATATTTGAAATTACCGCTTCTTTCATTGTGGCACACTAGCGCCATACTCCATAGTGGCAGTAATCAGTACTAAAAGGATAGAGTGGGATATCTATACTACTCTATCTATGGTTGCACACTAGCGCCATAAGTTTTTGCAGTCAGTACTAAAAGGGTCAGAGCATTCATGATAGAGTGGGCTATCTATATAACTCTCTTATCTATGAATCTATCTATCAGCTTGTTACAGATCGAGCAGACAACAAAAACATTGTTCCTTTATTTATTACCCCACTTGAATTTTTTTGAGAATCTTTCTACTCAAAAGATCGACTATTTTTACTACTCGATCGGTACTTGATTTTCCAAGTACTCGCATACCTCTACAAAATTGATTTTGAATTATAATTTAAAGGATATGAAAAAATCAGAAATTCTACATTAATAATGATGTCAATATTTTAAGTATCCATTACCCGCAATAATTGTTCATAGAGAAGATCCGAAAGTACGATTACTCAGTGAAAAGTATTCGTTACTTCGATATTTGTTCTTTCTTTCAACACTTACTATTACCAGCACGACTTTGATATCGATACGGTCTTTGGGATCGTTATTGGAACATGATATTTAACTATTCAGTGGCTGAACCTCGCCTTTTGGTGCTTTTGGCATTAATAAAGATTTATTATTATTATTATTATTACTTGTTGTTGCAGCGTGAAGCCGCTGCAATGTAGAATACAAGTACCAGTGACCGGTAACGGATACAAAGTAACAATTAATCAAAGCAAAAGAATAGAGTAGGTACTCTTAATACTTAAAGTAATCATATTTCAAAATCTCCACACTATAGTCCTGCGAAGAGTTTTCAATCACATTGCTTACATAAAAAAAAAATTCAACAGGCATTTAAAACACATCCAAATATAATCTTTCCACTGGTCAATATTAAACGACTGGCATTCAATTAATTATTAAACATATGAATATCAAATATGTCTTTAACCGTTTTTACTAAAAAAATATCATGTTTTAAATAGAATAAAATATAAGCGTGTTAAAAATAAAAGAAAAATTGGTTATTAAATATCAGTCGCATAAAAATAACAGAAAACCAAAATTTATCACATTAAAGTGGTATTTTTATCCAAATATAAACAATTTATCTAAACTTTCTTGCTTTTTATGCAAAACAAATAACAGTAGCAATTTTTTATTAAATTAATAGCCACATTCGAGATCAAAACAAAACAAAGACAGACGTTAATGCCAACACTTTCAACCAACGACACGTTCAACTGATATAAAATTAGATAATATTTCTGGAATTTCATAGCTTTTTGTTCACACAGTGTATAATATAGCTCAAAAAATGAAATATGAAAATAATTCCTATAATTTATTAACATTAACTTTTTACACAAAACATTTCTTTGGAAATTTTAACAACTAACAGTCAGTCACAAATTAATTTTAGATTACATTTTTTTTAAATAAAAGTTGGTATAAAGATTATAAGTCTCCTTAAAAACAAACATTTCCAAAAATCAAATTGTCCTTTTTATGACAACTGTTTCCTATTATACAGAATCACGCGTAATATTTCATTTTTACATTTGCCAATAATTAACATTTGATTTTTGGACACAATAAAAATAATAGTTTACTTAATTTTTTTGTCAACAGGTATTTACCAAAATATATTATAGCTGTCTATTATAACACTAAATAATGAGCGCCTAGTAAAATTTAAATAATAAATAAATAAAGGAGACTTTGTAATAGGCAGAGCCGGTCTTAGCAAACAAAGCGGGCCCTAATTGATTGATTTTTAAAAATTTCTTAGACGCGTCGGCCTCTCTAAGTACGGCATTTTCAAATAAGCTTTTAAACAATTTGTATCAAAATTCAAAACTTATTAAATGTTGAACTCAACTTTTTCTTAAATCGCTTTAAAGTTTATTCCCCCAAAAGATATGTTCTTAAAAACTACTAAGACTCAATTGGACCCAGTAGGTCTAACTGCTCTAAGACTGGCCCTGGTAATAAGATAAAAAGTTTTTAAAAGAACTATGGGTATGTCTAGAGAATTGTATACTGCGTTCCTCACAAGATCATGACTTACATAGGTAACATAGCACGAAATCCGCTCAAGTTTAGTCTTATTGAGCCTCTACTCTTGTCAACAGACTGTTACAATATGGTAGTTGCCAGTGATCAAAATAAAACATAAAACTTTGTTAAAATAAAAGTTTATGTGTCACGTGACTTCAAACACCGTGTGAGAACGTGTGACGTCAATTTTAAGTAAAAAATAAATGTATCCATAGCAACGGAGCTTAGATTGTTTACATCATGTTCACATAGGTACAAAACGGTATTTTTCAACACTCTGTTTCTAGTATAATTAGCATCAAGTTAGTAGATATAAACGTACATTCATAAAAAATATGACGTCATAGGTTCGTAGAGCAAAAACGATTATTAGCGGGCGGGGCTAACATAAATATTTCAAAAATTATTTTTGAGCTAATTTGAAATCAGAAGTGATTTAGGTGTCATTTTGTTCAGAATTTATTGCTCTATTAATATAACACAAAAAAATTAGTACCCTATTGCAGTTACATGTACAAATATTTTCCGCACTAAAGTCAGTATGACGAAGAATCGCTGTGAGATGCTTTTAAAGTTAGCTTTTTTGAAATTTGGAACCGTGATAGTAGATGAGACGCGACAGGTCTCAAAAGCAACGCGATTAAAAGGTCGCGCGACATATTTGCGTTTGCACAAGTCATAATAATAATTGTGTTTTTAAAGACCACCAACAGCTAAGGTTATTTGGGCCTAGCACCAATTCATATTTTCAATTCATTATTTTTTTTTTTTTTTAATAATAAATTGAAAATCCAATTGACACTTTTACCAGCTCTCGGGCTAGAACCCGAGAACTGGGGACTTGTAATAGAGGAACCATAGCAACGCCATGTAAACAACAGCGCCGCTACACTCTCGGCTATTCTCAAGCCCTGCACAAGTCATGTTCTTAAAGGAAATGCAGTATAGGTGATACGAAGTATTAAATTCGATTTACTTTATCTTTTATAACAGAAAAATTAATATTATTAAGTCACAAAAGTACTACCCTGTAAAGTCTATTTTATTTCCACATACAAAGTTTGTTTTTAGTTACAATTTGAGTAAAACTTATACTAATATTTCCATACTTTCCCGTGATTTGACACTCAGTCTTGTCGATGTACTATTACTATCAGTCGATGGATCATTTCTTCTAGCTGGCAGATGAAGTCGAAGAGCCAACCAAAATTGACTATCGTTTGGTTGAACCCAATTTACAACCGCAACTTTATTTAACAAACTTTTCAGTGTCTGTCCTTGTGAATTTTTCTGTTGAATTTCAGAAGTTGGTAGCTGTTTGAGTGTAACACATATAACAGGAATATTGAGAGCTAGCAATTGTTCTAAAGCTGCAGTAACGGTGGTTGAATCCCATTTGTTGTCGAAACAAGTTGGAGATAAAACGGTGATCATGCGACGGCTATTTGAGGCAAGACTTTGAAGTTCGGTCAGCCCTAAAATAAATGTTTGAAATGTTAGAAACTAGTGAATCTCGTGCAAAAATTAGCTGTCCTCGTTTCTCGTCGTTTTATGACGTTTAATCAATTTTTTAGAGGGCACTGGCAGTGTAGCCTAGTGGATAGCGTACTTGGTACCAGCCTCTAGACTAGACTGTTATTATTTTTTTATAATAATAATGCAAATGTATGTAAGATATTTAATTAGATTGTAGCTCTGTTCAGAGGCGGATCTACATAGGGGCTAATAGGGCTTAAGCCCTGGGCCCCCAAGTGTCGAGGGCCCACAAGTGTAAAGGGCCCACAAGTATAAAGGGCCCACAAGTGACAAGGACCCACAAATGTCAAGGGCCCACAAACATTGAAAAATCATCATACATTTTTAATACTTTTTCATTTACAATGAGCACTTATCGTGTAGTAAAAAATGGGACCCCAATGAAATTAAATAAGCCCTAGGCCCCGAAAAACCTTTATCCGCCCTTGGCTCTATTGAACCGTTAAGTCCTTATTCTATTTTATTTATTGTAAATTATAGACGCGTCGACATCTTAGGTCATTAGCGTCTTGATTACATTAAATAACAACTCACTTAAAACTAAATGACATCACAAAACATCCATGAGCGGAGGCGGGATTCGAACCCACGATAGTCTGATCCATTGGCCGCGACGCTAACCACTGGAGCACACTGTCCTCAAGTCCTTATTCTAAACATTTGCTTTAATCCACAATTTAATCTATGCCAATATTATAAAGAGGAAAAGTTTATATGTTTGTCGCAGGTAATCAGGAACTACTGAACCGATTTGATTAAATATATCACTCTTTAAAGTCTACTACTTCCCGAGTAGCATAGGTTATATATTATTACGTTAAGACAAGACAAAATAGGGATGAGCAGTGAGCGAAAAATGTAAAGCAAGCCGGGGATCCCGCACGCGAATTCTGAGCTGAAAGAGATCAGATACAATGGATATATGAGAAATTTGTTGCTCCTGATTATTTCGTTACCAAACAAAAATGTACCCGAGCGTATGCGGGACGACAGATAATAGGAGAAATTAAAAAAAAGTACTTACAGATTCCAACAGGTGATGGTAATTCCATTGTTCTACATTTATAATTATACTGACTTTCTAGGACTGGAACGAGAACGCCTAAGACAATCTCATTATCATGGCGGCTGTAGCAAATTAGTACATCGTTTGATTTTCCATCTGAAATATAATATCACGTTATTAATATCGAAATAACTAAATAATTTATACACAGCGTGTAAATTGTTCTTTTTTCTGAATAGTATAGATTTTATATAATTCAGTTACAGCAAGAAAATATTTTTCATTTTAAATGTGTTGTGTATTTTTTTATTTGAATATCTTTTAAACAGACACAATTAATGATAATTGGCTGATTTTAAAAACGTAAACAATATCATTAGTTTGTATTTTTAAGGATTAATTGCTTCATTTTTGCTAACAATAAATATCTTAAAATACAAATTTACATTTTTTTTAAATAAAATGAGATTTGTTTTGTTTCTATTTAAATAGGTACATGAACAAAAACTATAACGTTAATACAGTAGTGTCCCGATTCTCTCTTATCCGACATACTGCTTGCTTGCGCTAGTATAAGGAGTCATTTTCCTGACAGTAGGCCTTTCAATTATCCACGAGAGGCAGCACTAGTGGTAAGGACAAACATTATTTATTCCCCATTAGTGTTGTGTCATTTTAGTGGTATAACTTAATTATTTAAAATTATTAAACAAATAATATAATATATAAAATTCTCGTGTCACGGTGTACGTTATTGAACGCCTCCGAAACGGCTCGACCGATTGTGATGAAATTTTGTATGCTTATCGGGTAGGTCTGAGAATCGGACAACATCTATTTTTCATCCCCCTAAATGTTAAGGGTGGTCCACCCCAAATTTTTTTTTTTTAGTTTTTGGACAAAATTTTTTGTTTTAATTTTTTCATGATTCAGCATTGAAAAATACATACAACTTTAAATTTTCACCCTTATACGATCAACCCCTGTCTAATATATAGTCACGGTGTACGTTATTGAATTTCTCCGAAACGGCTGGACCGATTTTGATGAAATTTTGTGTGCTTATCGGGTAGGTCTGAGAATAGGCCAACATCTATTTTTCATCCCCCTAAATGTTAAGGGTGGTCCACCCCAAAATTTTTTTTTTTAGTTTTTGGACAAAATTTTTTGTTTTTAATTTTTTATGATACAGCATACACAAATACATACAAGCCTAAATTTTCACCCCTCTACGATCAACCCCTATTTTTGTCACGGTGTACGTAATTGAACTCCTCCGAAACGGCTGGACCGATTTTGATGAAATTTTGTGTGCTTATCGGGTAGGGTGGAGACACGGACAACATCTATTTTTCATCCCCCTAAATGTTAAGGGTGGTCCACCCCAAATTTTTTTTTTTATTTTTTGGACATTTTTTGTTTTAATTTTTTCATGATTCAGCATTGAAAAATACATACAACTCTAAATTTTCACCCTGATACGATCAACCCCTGATTTTTAATTGCGATTTTTATATTAAGCTTTAAAAAATACATATATGGCGAACGAGCGAAGCGAGTGAGTAGTGTATTTATAATATTCAAGCGAACGAGCGAAGCGAGTGAGTAGTGAATTAATAATATTCAAGCGAACGAGCGAAGCGAGTGAGTAATGTAATTATTCCTGGAAATAACGTATATGGCTAAACAACGTTTGCCGGGTCAACTATACTAAATATACGTGAGCGGAGTAATGGGTGACCGCTATTAAATCATAATTTCATACCATCCGAGCGAAGCCGGACCGGGTCCGCTAGTCTTATATATAAAATTCTCGTGTCGCGGTGTACGTTATTGAACTCCTCCGAAACGGCTGGACCGATTTTGATGAAATTTTGTGTGCTTATCGGGTAGGGTGGAGAATCGGACAACATCTATTTTTCATCCCCCTAAATGTTAAGGGTGGTCCACCCCAAATTTTTTTTTTTAGTTTTTGGACAAAATTTTTTGTTTTAATTTTTTCATGATTCAGCATTGAAAAATACATACAACTTTAAATTTTCACCCTTATACGATCAACCCCTGTCTAATATATAGTCACGGTGTACGTTATTGAATTTCTCCGAAACGGCTGGACCGATTTTGATGAAATTTTGTGTGCTTATCGGGTAGGTCTGAGAATAGGCCAACATCTATTTTTCATCCCCCTAAATGTTAATGGTGGTCCACCCCAAAATTTTTTTTTTAGTTTTTGGACAACATTTTTTGTTTTTAATTTTTTATGATACAGCATACACAAATACATACAAGCCTAAATTTTCACCCCTCTACGATCAACCCCTATTTTTGTCACGGTGTACGTAATTGAACTCCTCCGAAACGGCTGGACCGATTTTGATGAAATTTTGTGTGCTTATCGGGTAGGGTGGAGACACGGACAACATCTATTTTTCATCCCCCTAAATGTTAAGGGTGGTCCACCCCAAATTTTTTTTTTTATTTTTTGGACAAAATTTTTTGTTTTAATTTTTTCATGATTCAGCATTGAAAAATACATACAACTCTAAATTTTCACCCTTATACGATCAACCCCTGATTTTTAATTGCGATTTTTATATTAAGCTTTAAAAAATACATATATGGCGAACGAGCGAAGCGAGTGAGTAGTGTATTTATAATATTCAAGCGAACGAGCGAAGCGAGTGAGTAGTGAATTAATAATATTCAAGCGAACGAGCGAAGCGAGTGAGTAGTGTATTTATAATATTCAAGCGAACGAGCGAAGCGAGTGGGTAGTGTATCAATAAAATTCAAACGAACGAGCGAAGCGAGTGAGTAATGTAATTATTCCTGCAAATAACGTATATGGCTAAACAACGTTTGCCGGGTCAGCTATACTAAATATACATGAGCGGAGTAATGGGTGACCGCTATTAAATCATAATTTCATACCATCCGAGCGAAGTCGGACCGGGTCCGCTAGTTATTATTATATAATTAAGTTATACCGCTGAAATCACACGACGCTAATGGGGAATAAATAATGTTTGTCCCTACCACAAGTGCAGGCCTCTCGTGGATAACTGAAAGGACTACTCTCAGGAAAATGTCTCATTCATATCATCTACAGTAGAACCTTGATTATATGAGATATTGTGGACCGATCCTACCTCGATTAGAAAAACTTGGAATATGGATTTTTTAAGGACTTAAAAAAACTACATATTTGTATGACAAAATCAAAATAGTAATTTATGCAACTAGTGACTTAAGTGACGGATAATATGACAGTCGCGATTTTGCGATACGAGGCTAAGGTAACTCGTGTGATTACCGCACTTGCCTTCGGCTCGCGCGGTAAACACACTCGTTCTGGTATAAATGCAACATAACCTTAAGAGAGTATTGTAAAATCGCGACTGTCAGATCCGTCACTTTAGACACGCGTAACATACAATATTTTTTGCAAAAACTGCTTCAAAAGTTCAATTTTAAACTAATAAAACACAATTTGGATAAATATTTTATTAGTGGCATTATAGCAAAGTAATTTATAATAGTATATTGTGTAACTAGTGTGCTAAATACAACTTTATACGTCAGGCGCGATATTTTCAGCACGAGTAGTAGGAGAGCGCTCACGAGCCTTGGCGAGTGAGCATCGCGAGCCGCATACGAGTGCTGAAAATATCGCGCCTGACGCATAAAGATTTAGCACACGCGTTGCACACTATACTTTATATAACACATGCATGGTTTTAGAATTTAATTGAATTAAAAAAAAAAAAAAAAACAGTTACATAATGGTTCATTATGTAACTAGTTGCATAATGGTTCATTATGTAACTAGTTACATAATGGTTCATTATGCAACTGTTTTTTCATTATAGCACTGAAAAGCGTTGCATAATGGATCATTATGTAACTAGTTACATAATGAACCATTATAGCACTGAAAAGCGTTACATAATGGTCACTAGTCAATAAACGGCTATTTAAGGTTCGCAAATCAGATACGAAAAAACACTAAAAGCGTGCATGTGTTATATAAAGTATTTTATATAACACATGCACGCTTTTAGTGTTTTTTCGTATCTGATTTGCGTACCTTAAATAGCCGTTTATTGACTAGTGACCATTATGTAACGCTTTTCAGTGCTATAATGAAAAAACAGTTGCATAATGAACCATTATGTAACTAGTTACATAATGAACCATTATGCAACTAGTTACATAATGAACCATTATGTAACTATTTTTTTTTTTTTTTTTTATTCAATTAAATTTTAAAACCATGCATGTGTTATATAAAGTATAGTGTGCAACGCGTGTGCTAAATCTTTATGCGTCAGGCGCGATATTTTCAGCACTCGTATGCGGCTCGCGATGCACACTCGCCAAGGCTCGTGTGCGCTCGCCTACTACTCGTGCTAAAAACATCAGCACTCGTATTCGGCTCGCGATGCTCACTCGGCAAGGCTCGTGAGCGCTCTCCTACTACTCGTGCTGAAAATATCGCCCCTGACGTATAAAGATGTATTTAGCACACTAGTTACACAATATACTATTATTACGCACGTGTGTTATAAAATAAAAAACACTATTACTTTATAGAACGGAGTGCGTTAAAATTTACTTTTAACACTACCGTTCGAATGCATCAGAAGCCTCCATAAAGAATCACTTTTCAAACGATACACTGCCATCTAAAATTGTACTTTTGATGCAAGTATTGCAAAAAAATATTTATGTCAATCATACAAAGAAATTCAAAGGCTCCGTTAATGCGGGGAGTAAAAATTAGATGTAGGTAACCTCGGTAAATCGCGAACCAGGATAAACTAGGTAACATGGTTAACCCGAGTTGTACTGTAGGTGTGTGTGACTGAGAATTAAAACATGAACTCACCATTAGCTTCTATTGCGCCAAAACGATCTTTACATTTCACTCTAAGTGACAATCCAAACCGTAAGTTGATTACTAAAATAGTTGCGAGCAACAGCATTATTGCCACGGATGTCAGCAAAATTTTTGTCCATGGTACTGGATTTGGATTGGGTAGCTGTTCAAATTCTGTAAAAAATAAAAAAAAAATAATGGGTATGTCTGAATCGCGGGTACAGACAGATGACGTAAATACCTTTAAACACAAAAATCGTCATGGAAAGAAACACCTACATCCACTTTCATTTATCTTATAAAATCAAATTTTCTTAAAATATAATAATTAAAATAATTGTTATTTTATTTTTTTATACAGTAGAGTCCGTCTATTACGACTTCGTTTATAACGACTAACCATTTTTAGCAACGCAAATGCAAACTCAAGTTAGGTTTCATATAGATTACAAGCTTAAATTATGCGTCCGCTTTGTGCGTCGTCCGGTTAATACGACATAATGTCGCCGGTCCCTTGAAAGTCTTTCTATCCGGCGTACTGTATTTTAAATTGTTATCCAATATCTATATATTTTCATTATTAAAAATATATACATATATATGTAATTAAAAGCCTTAGGATTCGAACCTGGCATTGGCGTTTGCTACACTCTCAGTCGTAACAAAGGCTCAGTAAAGTGAGGCTCTTTAACCATCTTTTCTTTAATTTGTACGTACCTTTTTCACGCAGCAAAATTTTCAATTCAATGAATGTATCGGGATTATTAATTTTGCAAATATACTGTCCAAAATCATCTTCTTCAATATTGCGGATGGTTAAATATGCTCCCAAAATTTGACTGTCCTCTCTGAAACAAAGAAAACAATTTATTACAAACCAATGAAGAAAAAATGTTTATTAAAAATTGCTACAAATTAGGAAAGAGAGACGCTATACCGTATACAACAGGCAACAGCTTATACAAAGTTGAAGCCACTCAGGGTCAACAAACATGGCGGTCAAACACGAGATGGATTAGGGAATATTATTCTCTTCTTCATACATATAAAATGAGAGCTGAATAAATATGGCGACTGGCTTCACTTTTAAATGCTTTTAGCATCTCTATAACCTCCAGTGTCTGAACGAGTTGATCGCGAGCAAGTTCAGTTAGAATAATCTAATTTACCTACACCGTAAAAGGGACTAATAGGTATCCCAATGTTTTTCAAGCGCGGATCCATCGTTGTGGGCACGGTGGGTATGCCCACAACCCTAATTGAGGTCGATAGACTGATGTTATATCGGCAATGCCTTAATAAAATTTAAAAAAAATGAACCGTGCGGGTAAGAACGCGAATGACTTTTTTTATTTTGGCTACTAGTCTAGTAGTTTGTACTGTTTGACGTTTCGTGAGCGAGTCTAGTCCGACTCGCACTTGGCCGATTTTCGGGTGGCCGTGACTACAACCTTAATATTGAGGGCTGGATCCGCGCCTGATGTTTTTCTTTCTAAATTTTTAATCTTTCGGAGTATCGCGATTTCAGATGAATACTTGACCATTTATACTAATTGACGCCATTTATACTATTTTCTAGTCTTTAAATAAAGATGTTTTATTATTATTATTATACAAATTAATAGCAACGGACTGTGTATCAGTAATTTCGTTTTCTTGAACATCTAGACAGGAAAACGTGTTTCCAGAATGTTTGTTTGCACCAACATTGCTCTAGAACGGCTGGACCGTTTTTCAAAGTAAAGTTCTAAACTGCTAACACGCGTGTTTGTTTGTCAAATTCTCGAATACTTCGGACTGTCTGAACGTGGTTTTAGCAGTTCTAAGCTTCTATCAGATCTAGGAGCCTAGAACTGCTAAAACAAATTTCAAACAATTTGAAACGTCCGAATATTTGATCAACAAAGCTGTTATTAAAAAAAATATATGAGCACTGTGGTTGGAATAAAAACAAAAATAAAGATAGTTACTTCTTACCACAACAGTTTTATTGATGGATGTACATTTCGAAAGCTATGCTTTCATCTTCAGCAAACACTATACATCATGTATAGTTTTCGAAATGTACATCCATCAATAAAACTGTTGTGGTAAGAAGTAACTATCTTTATTTTTGTTTTTAACAAAGCTGTTGTGTCCGAAGAGTTCTGTATGGCCAACACGCGCCTTAGCAGTTCAGAACTTTCCAACAAACACACGTCTAAAATTATCAGCTGGTACCTACTCAGACTTTTTACAAAGATAAGCTTAGATTAAGATAAGGTTTCCGTCTAAACCGCCATTAATGCAAAAAAAGTCGCGGATAAAAGTTAGAAAATGCATAAATTAACTGATCCGATCTACGTTTATAAACTTAATTATTGTTATTACATAAAATCCGTCATGGCGTCACTATGGAAAATTTTAGTTTACCTGGTGATGGCACAATGACATCATTACTATTATATAGGAAACTCACTGATTCAACTGGATTAACAATCCTTATGGACTGAGTATGATGAAAGCATTTTGAATGGAAGGCTCATCTAGCACCTCGTAAAGGTACTCGTATTAACAGCGTCGGACTGGGCCTAAGGGGCGCGGGTGACATTATGATTTTAAGGGCCCGCCGGCCGCCTAGGATCAGGGCAGAAGAAAAAAGTTCAACTAAATTTTAGTTTTAATGTTTCATTCTCCGTGTATGCACTATTTTGCGTGTAGATAGTAAGCCTGGGGGTCCCGCGCAGGTTAGGGCCCGGGTGGCAAACGCCACCTTGACTCTATGGTCAGTCCGACACTGCGTATTAATACCATTTTAATGCGTTTGTGCTGCTATATAATGGTGAGTAGCGAATTATGATTACTAGTACCTTTTCCACCATTTCGAGGCTCTAGATGAACTTTCAATTTACCACAAGGGCGCCTCATAGAATCGTAAATCCAGTTAATAATATAAATAGCTAGATCACTGAGGATATCAGTGTTAGGACTATGTGTATGTTCGCAGTTGCGGGTATACACCACTCACTTCGACTTACTCATGCAACGATTTTTATGAAACAGGCAAAACCGTTATAACTTTGTTAAAAATGAAGATATACAGGGTGTCCACGGCGACGTTGGCTAACATGGGTATCTTTGTTATTAGTGATAGAAAGTCGGTTAAATGGGCAAAGTAGTGCAGAATTATGTGCCCATTAACGTCCCGTCGAAAAAACAATTGAATTTTGACACACTATGGATTTATTTAGAAAATAGTAAAAATTGCCGTTTTTGAAAACTGGCCACAACTTTTTTATTTATGAAGATATCTGAAAATTTCTTTAACTATTTTTTGATAATTTTTTATGATCTTTTCAGTGGCGTAGGTTTAATTTTTTTATATCCACTACATAATGAGATATTAACATGAACTTTGTTTTTTTTTATGGACGCCATTTTGGATTTTTAGATATTCGAATTCTGCTTATTTTTCTGATTAATTTGGTGTATCATATGCTACATTTAAAAAAAATGCAATTAACGTCCCATATTAGAGGCACTATAAAAACAACTGACAGTCAAATTATAATTCAGTTCTACCAAACTACGATTTATTATTAATTTTACACTTAAAATGTCCGCACTACTTAATTATAACTTGCCTGTCAGTTGTTTTTAATGTCTCTTATATGGGACGTTCATTGCAAATTTTTTAAATATGGCATGTGATACACCAAATTAATCAGAAAAATAAGCAGAATACGAATATCTAAAAATCCAAAATGGCGTCCATAAGAAAAACCAAAATTCATGTCAATATCTCATTATGTAGTGGATATAAAAAAATTAAACTTACGCCACTGAAAAGATCATAAAAAGTTATCAAAAAATGGTTAAAGAAATTTTCAGATATCTTCATAAATAAAAAAGTTATGGCCAGTTTTCAAAAACGGCAATTTTCACTATTTTCTAATTAAATCCATAGTGTGTCAAAATTCAATTGTTTTTTCGACGGGACGTTAATAAGCACATAATTCTGCACTACTTTGCCCATTTAACCGACTTTCTATCTCCACTAATTACAAAGATACCCATGTTAGCCAACGTCACCGTGGACACCCTGTATAACGATGTTTGAGGTGTCATATGAGAGCTAAAGAAGTACCATTCAGTTATTATTGTTACGGATCACCCTGTATATAAACGTCAGGTAGAGAAATCGAGAAGCGGTGTCTGCTTGCTGAACAACGAGTAACTGCACGAACATTCTAGAGAACGCGCTGTGCCTAAGCCGCGCGCCTATATAAGCAGCGAGTCGACGGGAATCGAGCAGTCAATGGTGAGTCGTGCAACCAAAGCGGATCAGTGTTATAAATATTAGTCAACCAACGGTCGAATCAGTCAGTACAGTGATATAAATAGTGGAGTGGATAAAAATAAATAGTACTGAATTAACTGAGTGAAGGACCGACATAAATAAACGTTAGAAATAAATCTGATATAAATACAGTGATATAAATAGTTCCGTGATATAAATTCACCTGATAAAATAAATATTAGTGTAGTCAATTGTATATAGTTAAGTGTTAATTACTTGTGTTGATTGTTAGAACTGACTTTTCGTTGTTGCATTCATTATTATTGTAAATAAATATTTATTCCGCCAACGCAGAAAATAGTTTTGTAACATTATTAGTGTATTTGCCATATGGCACATACACTATTGGCGTCGGTCGGATGGCGGGACCTAGGGGTCGGAACAAAATTTCTCGACGTTTCATACCCTCCTGAACACTTTGGCACCATTTTTAAAAATGTTTATATATATATGTATGTATATATTTATATATATATATATATTTATATATTTATATATATATATATTTATATATATATATATGTGTGTACACGATAACTCTCGACAGACTTAATCGATTGAAACGAAATTTGGTACACACATTGGAACCCATCACCGCAAGAAGCCTATTTAAAATGGGCCCGATCGGACCATTTTCAGGGTTGTATTTAGGGGTTCCAAAAAGTTTTTGGGCCCAAAAATACCGAAAAATTTGTCAGAATCGTTTCAAAATTGAAATTTAACTCTTTAGTAAAGATTAAAATGTGCTGCTAAAATTTTAATAAAATCAGCCCGACAGGACCGGACTTTCAAATTTTATGAAAACACTAGTTTGTTGATACGGATTTACTTATGGAAGGGTGTTTTTAATTGGGTGTACTGATAAAATCCATGTCTAATATTGAAATTTAGAAAAATTTATTTATTTTAAGGGATGTATTAAGGGGTTAAATTTTTTATTTTGTCAAAAAACAAACTTAAGTTCACATAATAATGCCACAATGCCTGTATTAGCAAATACACTATATTGTCGGCAGGGTTTGGCACTGCGACCCGAGTTTTTTTAAAAATTTGTAATGTGCGTTTGTTAACTTCCCATTGGAAGTTATTGTAATGGGTCCGAAAATCGAAATCAAAAAGGAAAAAAAATTTTTATGTTTCAAGGTCACTACACTATTTTTACACTACTTTTAGAAAGATGTCTGTGTGTGTGTGTGTGTGTGTGTGTGTGTACGTATGTACGGATTTTTTTTAAAATCGGTTCAGCCGTTCTTTTTTCTTAACCAAATAACCTCCAAAAAAGTAGATTTTACACAATATAAAAAATTATATCGACTTCGTAAGGGTGTCAATCGAGGCGTGTTAACGTCATTTTGATCCGACATAAATTTTATAAAAATCGGTTCAGCCGTTTTTTTTTTTTTAATTATTGATGTTTTAATGATTAAAATGATTACTTTTCTGTGTAATATCTAATTTAATTATTATTATTAAATATTTATCAAACTGGGAAGTTCGTCGTGTGGACCTCAAGGGTCGCACTTTAGTCCTAATAAACGACCCACCTCACGGCTTGTTAAGTATATAAATTTAAGAACATATTTTTTTCAAAAGACCTAGTCTTGCAGTGGTACAATCAGAGCTGAACCCACCCGATTTTTTTCTAGTTCAAATATTTTTTTAGAAAAAGCTGATTACTCAATCTTTCTATGAATTAAGAAATTTGAGTCAATGTTAAAAATGATAACACATCTTTCGTGTTACAAATAATCATAGCAATAATTGTATACATTTATTACAGCAATTATTGCTACTTTTACCTGGCATGATTTATTTTGACGGAGATCTCATATTTACTGTTTACAGTATTTATCAATTATATATCTAGCTAGCGTGTTGAAATTTATCTCATTTACGTCAATTATTAGTCACAATTATTACCTCAGCTTAGAAATTAATAAATAATACATAATTACATAAAAATGTAAACAAACATGCATGATTCTTTTAATTTTTAAAAATCGAAAGCTTAAGGCTTATTAAAAATGAGAACAGAAGATGCTTGTTTTCTTTTTTGACGTAGTCGGGATTTATTTTTTTGAACTTTTATTAACTTTTGGAAGTTATTGTAATGGGTCCGAAAATCGAAATCAAAATGTATAACAAATTTTTATGTTTCAAGGTCACTACACTATTTTTAGAAAGATGTCTCTCTCTCTTCTCTCTCTCTGTGTGTGTGTACGTACGTACGTACGTACGTATGTGTCCATTTCTGTCTAAGACGAAATCTCGAGAATGAAAAATGATATCGACTACGTTAGGGTGCCAATCGATGCGTATTAACTTAAATATGATCTGAAAGAAATTTTTTCAAAATCTCTTTTTTCTTAACCAACTAGACTCCAAAAAAGTAGATTTTACACAATATCTCGCGAATAAAAAATTATATCGACTTCGTAAGGGTGTCAATCGAGGCGTGTTAACGTCATTTTGATCCGACATAAATCTTATAAAAATCGGTTCAGTCGCTTTTTTTTTTTTTTTTTTTAATTATCGTTGAAAATAAATAATAATTATGTTTTAATGATTAAAATGATTACTTTTCTGTGTAATATCTAATTTAAATATTATTATTAAATATTTATCAAACTGGGAAGTTCATCGTGTGGACCTCAAGGATCGCACTTTAGTCCTAATCAACGACCCACCTCACGGCTTGTTTTTTTAGTCAAATTGTCATGGCAATATAAGCATATGCCATGGAGGAGGCCCCCTTGCCGAGGAGGTTCGAGGCGAACCGACCCTGCCCCCCGTAGTTCGCCACTGTCCACAACATCCTTTATTTCTTTAATTCTAATTTCGCATGGAAGAAAGTTAATTTCTAGATTATTTTGTGCAATTTGTTAAATAAAAACTGTTGCCCACGCTACTGCATACACCAATCGTTGCGTGACGAGACGGAGACACCGAAGACAGTCGAGTGCGTGACGTTTGCCCCGTGTGACACTGTTTCTACCGTCAACAGTTTTCCCATAATTTGTTTTTGAAGGCAACATTCGTGGAAACTAATTAGTAATTATTTAGATTTACATTACAACTATTTCAATGCATGCTGATAGATATACGCAATAATTATTATAATTTATAATAATTGTATACCTATGTATAGTAATATGTAAGTACGCTAGCTATACTAGGGGAAACCAATAATTACTAAGTATATACAATTTGTTCAACGATAACTAGAACTGGGATGGGACACTGACCACATCTGTTCGTTTTATTGTCCAGAAGTACCAACGTTAAAAAATTGTTAAATTGTGTTTTTAACCGACTTCAAAAAAAAAGAGGTTACTCAATTCGACCGTATCTATTTTTTATGTTTTATGTGGTTATATTTTATGTATGTTCGCGGATAACTTCGTCGATTTTGAAAATTTTTTTTTATTTGAAAGGTAATCTTTCAGATTGGTCCCATAGAAATTTCATCAAAATCAGTTCAGTAGTTCGGCTGATTTTAATAAAAAAGTAAGTAACGGCGTGTGATTCTTTAAGGTAAATGTTTCTTTTTGACACTAAAAAGTAAAAAATAAAAAACTTTTTAACAAAAAAAAACCTCCTTCAAAAAGGCACTAAAAAGAGGAAAATAATGAAATTTTGAGGTCCGGGCCAATTAAAATATGAAGTCGGTTAAAAAATATAGTATAGTGATTAATATCTTCTTTTTAACCAATTTCATATTTTAATTGGCACAGACCTCAAATTTCATTATTTTCCTCTTTTTAGTGCCTTTTTGAAGGTTTTTTTTTGTTAAAAAGTTTTTAAAGACCACCAACAGCTACGGTTATTTGGGCCTAGCACCAATTCATATTTTCAATTCATTATTATTTTTTTTGTAATAATACATTGAAAATCCAATTGACACTTACCAGCTTTCGGGCTAGAACTGGGGACTTGTAATAGAGGAACCATAGCAACGCCATGTAAACAACAGAATTGCTACACGCTCGGCTATTCTCAAGCCCCTACCAACGTTAAACTAGACCAGTAATTTGGCATATTGGATGGTATCACTAGCGGCCCGTTCCGGCTTCGCCCGGGTGGTATGAAATTATGATTTAATAGCGGTCACCGATTGCTCCGCTCACGTATATTTAGTATATTGTTAATTTGTTATCCTCCCGCGAGAATCTCACCCCCTGCGTACCTTTCTATTAGTGAAAGAATTTTTAGAATCGGTGTAGTAGTTCCAGAGATAAGAATTTATGATTTATTAGTCCCACCGCAAAGTTTCTCCCCCTGCCCTACGCGAGAATCTATCGCCCTGCGTAGCTTTCTGTTAGTGAAAGATTTTTTTAGAATCGGTTCAGTAGTTCCAGAGATTACTTTTTCACTCGGGCGAAGTCGGGTTTTTTTTGAGACAAAAAGTAGCCTAGGTCCTTCCTTAGGATGCAATCTATCTCCTTACCAAATTTTATCTAAATCTGTTCAGCGGTTTAGGCGTGAAAAGGTAACAGACAGACAGACAGACTGACTGATAGACAGAGTTACTTTCGCATTTATAATATTAGTAAGGATAAGGATCAGCTGTGCCTACCCGTCGATCACGGGGCAAAGTCACGGACAAAATGGCAAAGCAAAGTAGAGCTGATAAAACTCTACAATGTGATACGATTAATAAAAAAAAATACAAAATCGGTCAGAGGGAAGTCACTAAAAATTCGCGGACATAAAAAGGTATCCCCTAAAATGATAATAACATGGTGTTCCATAATGAAAAATAAATATCTATTAAATCTTTTTTTTGGCTTCAGAAAAGGTGGCCACTTCTAAAGACAGCTTCGGTTAATGTATGAATCGGGTTTCATTCAATCGCTCAGTGAAGCCGAAAGCAAGTAGCTAAATATGTTAAAAAGTAGCGTTCAAGATTGTTTTAACATTGGAAATGTTTATGTTCGTATATGGGGGCAGAGTTACGAGTTTTCGTTCAAGGCCAAAAGACAACGGTGTTGCGATCAAGTGAGGAGCAATCATGCAAAATGTGTTTTATATCATGTCTAGTTAATTGAGAGGTATTTGCGACGATCTGCGGTGTTATTTTTGAGCAAATGTTAATAAATACTGTAGAAAAATCCATTTAAAAGTTAAGTAATCAAGCAAAAGTGAACGCGTAAGAAGAATAATAGGGTTATTCCTGACAAAACTCAGCAGTGCATTGATAAATATTGTGTGTATAATAAACAGTTAATTATGTTTCATATATGCTGTTATCATTTCCAATGTTCTCGATGGTTGCAAGGATTGCGAAATCTGTGAATTTTTTATAATAATATTATATTATGTGAACGATAATAATAAAAAGAGAAAAAACGACTTGTCTTTTAAATATGTTGTAACAAAAATAAAAATAGAATAAAAACAGTTTGAACAATCCGTGTAAGTTTAATTATACGAAAATGAGCACAGAGGAGAATAAACGTAATCTGGTTAGCTCATTAGTACAAAGTAATTAGTTGTTATTATTTACTGTACAGGTCGATTTATTATAAGCACCCGGATTATTATACAGGATCGTAAACTTTTCGATTTCACGAAAGAACATTCCTCATTTTACTGGAGTATTTGGTTAAATGTTTTATGTTGCTCAAGTGAATTCTATTTCTATGTGTTGTCTGATGGTACTTTAAAAATTAAAATAAGTTCAGTATTTTATTTTCACATCTCAACGGGTAGCATAATAAAACATAAGCCGAGATATAATTAATTTTTTGCCAAACCCACTACAAAATAGCTACTTTCGATGTATGTATAGCGGCCTTTAATGAGTCATTTAACAGTGCAGAAAATAACGGTTGCCATAGCAACTTCTGTTTATTCGCTCAATACGCCTGCGTACGCCTGTCATTCTCACTTGCACGAACTTCGCGGCACACTGTGGAAGGAAAGATGGTGACGCAAATGACCTGTCAACATTTTTTGAAAATGACGTGAAAAGTAGATATTTTGTAGTGGGTATAAATACCATATATGTCTCGTACGTAATGTTATTACGATTTGTGTAACTGTAAAAACTCGCTATCGCTCGTTTTTACATACTGTCATCACTCGCCGTAATATGCCCCATTACGTATCTAGACATACAATCTACTATAACAGCTTTACTTAATAACCTCAATATTGATGAAGCGATATTTCTGTTTCCTCTATGTTAAATAATTTTGCTACAATCAAAAAAGTTGTTAATTATGACAAGACCTTTCGATTCCCACTCATGCCTACTCTTGGGCAATATTTGGACAAAACAAAAATCAGACAATGTCCATAAAAAAGAGTTAAGTACGTGAATTAAGATAAATAGCTGCAAATTTTAAATACCTGGCAACTTTATCAAAGCTAATGCGATTTGTTGGCACAATGGTCCCGTTTGAGTCCGGTCGACGCCATGAAATTTCGTTCTCCGCATCCGGCAAATCAACAAGTCCTGCAACAAAATATTTAAGTAAGTATAGATATAACTTATATATATTAAATATTTTACAATTTTCGTTTCTTGTTACTTGATGTACCTATACAGGGTGTATCACAGAATTGAAAACATAGAAAATAAATGAGTGCAACAGGGAAGACATAAACAAAATGGGTAGCGTGACAAAGATAGAATACACATGGCTAACTCAACTAAATTAATTATCATTGTTTTAAGCATGAAAAAGGGCACAGCAATCACTGATCCTCACTAATTTGCACAATGGAGTTTTCCCTATGTTCGGTTTTCTGTGGTACACCCTGTATATTAATTAAATAATGGAATAAATATAAAATTGGGCGAAACTGTCCATAAGACACAATGTTAAAAGATTCGTATACGAGATTCAGCGCTATCTGTTGAGGTGGATTCAGATTATTATATTTGGTACTTATATTGCAGTACGTGTGGCGTTGATGTTATTTGTCTTTTCTCTGACGTCTTTTGCAACTCGTTACATCGCATCGGACCATTTTTTTTATTTTTTAAAATGCTTTTGTTAATTCATTCAAAAGCAAAGTGTTTAAAATTTGTCCACACAAACCGACGTTATTTTAGATGTCAACCAACACGTAACGCGTATCACAGCTGACCAGTATTAATGAGTCTGGCTCGTTAGAGTTCGTTCGCATAGCATATGGCCGTTTGCTCTTTGAATGTGTTATATTTATTGCAGAAAGAAAAATATAGGTTTTGTCCCATGAAAATATGCGTCAAATTATGTACCGGTTCGAGTGTGACTAAGAATCTACGATTTGCCATTTAAATTGACAGGATTCTTTATCTTCATAGGCAAAACAACTTCCATGTTTGATAAATAATTAAATCAAACGATTTAAACCCCTAATATCCACAACTTATTCACTTAACAATTAGTGAACACTGAACAACAGAATATATCACACAGCTAAGCTACATGATTGTTACGGTACGTGCAGTATGGAGCTGGGATTCTAGATGGTAGCGTCGATCATAGCAGGGCTTGCTTAAATTAATGCATTGTTATATATGCGAGCGCACACAACGAAGCAGTGAGTGTAGCAGGTATAAGCGCTGTTACAAGAGCTGGTAGATTCAAGAATGTATCTCACCATTCTTTCAGCGCGCTGACTACTACAATCAACGTGTGACAACTGTCAAATGGCCGTTACATGTTTCGCAATGGATGTGACTAGTTTAATAAGTGAAATTTTGCCAGTTTTTATTTAATTTGTTTTGAGTTTTTTCTAAGACGTATTTAAAAGTGTTAGGTTCCATACGTAAATATTCAAAAAACCGGTTTGGGTAAAATTTTAATACTTGATATAAATGACGAAATTCGCCATGTTTAGATCGTTTTCTATTAATAGGGTGGACATGATAGCTCCTACCCAAATTTGTATTTAAAATATACCACTTTATAGCAGAAGAACACAAATATTAGTCTTCGCTATCTGACATTTCAAACGCGATTTAAGCTTGTATCAATGCTAGTATCAAAGCTTCGTTGTGCAAACCTATAAGCGCTTATAATTTCAGCCACCACCTACCATACATGCTACCATCTAGAATCCCAGCTGCGTAGTGCACGTACCTTTAGGCTATCATGGCAGCTTAGTTGTCTTCTGTTATTCACTAATTGTTAAGTGAATGCGTTGTGGATATTAGAGATTTAAATCGTTTGATTTAATTATGTAGGTATCTAATATTGTTGTCCACAGTTACTCAAAGCCTGTATTTGATTTGGTTGTGTATACATCTTGTTGAGGATACCTTAGTCTTTGCTGATATTTACTGTTTTGTGATATCTATTTAAGACCGATCAATAATACTCACCAACGAACGCTTCGCAGAAAAGCCTTGCGGTGCTACCTAATTCTACGAACTGGTCATCTGGGTTGAATGTAGCTTTCGGCACATCCGGAAGCTTATCTGAAACAAATAATTAACGTTAATACCTCTATACTTCCTAAATAAGACGTGTACATAAGAAAAAGAGAAAACAAAGATACACGATTATTATACAGGATGTCTCAGACTCCTCAGGCCTGTATCTTGATTATTTTTGAAGATAACACAATCAAAGCCTGCTTATTTGTAAATGGGATGAAATTCTCTAAAAGGTGGCGCTAAATTATCGAAGATGTAACTATATTCTATATAGATCAGAAAGACATTTAAATTTTTAACTTCCCGCTAAGAAAATTGAAAATTTTCAAAAATAGGAAGTTATTGCTTTCACCCCGATTTTCGAAAATCGAGTTTTCATCAGATCTCGACGTTTTGTGATCCTAGGAAGGTATTCTGAATATTTTTACGATGATGTCAGAATGTCTGTCTGTGTGTGTGTATTAGTGATGTGCCGGATCGTTAAAAATGTATATCCGCGGATACGGATCTGAATACGGATATTTGGTCTCAAGATCCGCGAATACGGATACGGATCTTAACTTTCTTAGAGTACGCGGCGGTAAATACTAAATATTGCACATCGACCTTTGGAAAGAGACTATATCTGTTATGGGAAAAAGTTATTGACCACGATATTAAAAAATAAAAAATAATCTGAATGGAATTTAACTGTTTTTCAATATTACCTAATCACCTATATATATAAAATTTTATCTATGAATTGAAAATTGATAAGGTAAAAGATCCGTAAAAGATCCGCCAAAAAACTAACGGATACGGATCTTTCTTTTCCCTCGGATATCCGCGGATACGGATCGGATACGGATATCCGGCACATCACTAGTGTGTATGTAAACCTCTCATAACTTTTGAACGGCTTGAGCGATCGAGTCGCGATTTGCGGCATTCGAACTTATATTTTCTGAGAATTTGAACCGATTCAGTCCAATAGATTTTGAAAAATTCCAAAAAAACCGAAGAAAAAGTTGTTAAAACGATGTTTTTTCAAAATAACTTCTAGAATATTGTACCGATTGATTTCATAATCTAATCAGCTCTTCTCCTCAGAAAACTGGGTCAAATGCCGCTAAGCGGATCAAAATCGGTTAATCCTTTCGAGAGATATCGTAGTCAACAGATTTCGAAAAAAGTATTTTTTCAAAATAACTTCGAGATTTCTCAATCAATCGATTTTGTACCTCTTACAATATTTTTTGAGCTCACAAAACTGCGTCGAATGCCGTTTTAAAGATCAAAATCGAACAACGCGTTCAAAAGTTATAGCTTTTCAAAAATTAAAATAGTGTAGCTATCAGCAATTTTCAGATCTCAAAAATCTACTTTTGGGTATATTATCAAGTGCTTCGAACTCAAAGCGCTTGAAAATAGCGGCGAAGTTCCAGGGATGGCCTGCAGGGCCAACCGATTTTTTTCTTAAATAGCACCCTATAGGTATTTTTAACCTATTATGATAAAGCGTTTCTTCTTTCAACCGTGTAATTTCATACCAATGTTACATTATAAAATTTTCGAGATAAAATGCAATCCAACTTTACATCCAATACAATACTCGCATACCTTTGATATTAATATCAAGTAGGTACGCGTATTAATGTATTGCGTTGTATAGTATGTAATGAATGAATTGTGGATTATAGACGCTCGAATTTGTAGTATGTAAAGTTCAATTACGTTTATCTCGAAAACCCGCCTTATGGACCAGCCATCCTTTGCAGCTCTAGATTATTTATTTGTTAAACCAAAATCTGCCCGGACGAAGTCAGGTTAGAAAGTCAGTTAATACATAAAAATTGTGCGCTGTCCCGTTATTTACATTAAACTTTTTTAATTTCATTTACAAACAGGAATGATGCAGTTTAAAGGTAATGGCGATTTATTGACTAAGAAATATATTACAAGCGTAAAATTATTTGGCAATATCATGCAAGTCATCGACACCAAACAGTAACTCAAAGCATCTGACGTAGTGCGCAGTGGTCGGCAAACTGTTTCTTGATAAAATACAATTTTTCAATAATTTAGTAAAAATTTTAACTGTTGGAAATTTAAGGGCCGGTATTATAAACATTTATTTAATCAACAGTTAACTAATCGTAGATTAAATGTAATCTTAGATTAATAAACGTTTCGGTATTATAAAGCAAACATGGCCTTCAGTTAACCAACTGAAGATTAAAGTTTTTAAACATAAATTCAGTTCAGTGTATACACCAGAATATCATCGAAAGGGGGGAATAGCAACTATTTTTGCCTTTGAAGCTATATTCGAACTGATTCGAACGGTATTTAATTTTTAAAAGCACAAAACAGTAAACACGTGTTTTGTGAATTAAAAGCAAACAATTCGTTGGCGGCATCATTTTCATAAAACAAGCAATTACTGCCTGAAAAGAACCAGTAGCATAAAATCTCAATGTAATTAACAACTGGTTCATCACTGATACTGAACAATTTCTCAACGTATCAGGTTGTATTTGATTTTCAATTTGTTCTAATATGTGCAGTGTTGAATTTTTGGATAGCCTAAATCTTGATTTGAATTCAAAATCAGAATACTGTTCCGGTCTATCGCGAAAAATTCTAGGCAATCTTTCTGGTTGCTCATCAAATTCATCGTCTGTTGAAATGGAAGACACGCTTGAAATAGAAGATACCGATGAAACGGATGAAATTTTATTTAGTCGAAAGGGCAAAAAATATCTATAAAATAAAATTTTCCATGATTATTGTCAATTTTATATCCAGAATTGCCGTATAATTATTATTTGATATTTTAATATAAAATATTGTAAAATTTATTAACCAAACTTTTATATTTTCCACAAAAATATTGATTATATAGGATTATTAACAAAAATAAAGTTTTGAAAACTGGACCTACCCTTATAATCATAGATTAAATTTTAATACATGCTCTTAAATAGCAATTTTCGTCAAATTACTAGATAGATGTAGGTATCGGACACCTTTTTAATCGTAGATTAAATTTTAATGCAGGTAGGTAGCTCAATTAGTTTAACTGACGAAAATAACTATTGATTAGTTTAACTGAAATTTATAATACTGAAATCTCCAGTTAAGTTAGTTTAATCAAAGATTAAATTTAATCTTGTTTTATAATACCGGCCCTAAAAGTTTTTAACACGACTTTTAACCATAGAGATATCATAAATAGAGTAGGGGAGTCATAGGCACAACTGTAACTGACAGTGTCAGGTTGGAAAAGAGAGATAGAAAACGAATAGGTTCCCTTTTCCTTGTCTTCTGACACATTTGTGAATATAAAAATTTATAGTAAATATTGTTAATTTACATCTGTAACCATGGCTATGTTACCTATTCATCTCGATCTTCTGCACCGACACTTTTTTGAGTCCCTTCCCTATTCTATCCATGATATTTCTATGCTTTTAACGCTAAAAGTACTTTTAACACTGAATTACCATGGTAACAACGGTAAAGAGAGGTAGAAACGAAAATTTCTCTCACTCGTTAGTATAGGTACTTTCTTTTGTTTTGACAACGACGGCATTAGGGCGTCATAAACAAATGATTCACTAATTAATTAATTAATTGTAGAATATAGACGCGTCGACAACTCAGGTCATTAGCGTCTTCAACACAACAAATAATCCTTCTTCTCGACACAGAGCTTGCTCTAGTGAGAGGAAGTATCCTTTTTTATATATATTTTTGTAAATAAATAACTTGTGCAATGGTAGGAAAAATAAATAAATAAATAAAAATTTGTGTATTAGAATCCGCCAGCCGGCATACACAAACCGACTGGCACGAGCTCGGGACCCTGAGAGCGCTAATTTCCAAAGAAATTTCCACATTCCAATGTCCCCCCTGGGGGAAAATGATTCAATAAGCGTTTCTTAATTAGTTTTATTCAATTTCAATATCTTTGAAATATGTACGCCATTTTGTCTTGAGAACGATGCATGATTGTAACAAATCACTGAACAAGAAGTAGGTATTCGTGGGCAATCAAGCTCATCAATAACCGATACGATCATGAAGCGAGTTTTAATAAAATGTACGACGTGCTGCTGAATTATGATCAAGCTCTCTTTGACTGTTGGACGTAGGTACACAGTTTATGTATACCAGAAGTTAAGGTACATGGCTATGCAATAAAGATTTGAATGATATGTCAACAACTTTTTAAAACCGTAGTAGTTCATAATGCAGGTGCAAAAGTGACTTACTTATTATTTACGTTCCGTTCTTGCTTACAAGACTGAATGAAGATCGTTTATACTGTTTAATTTTATAGGACTTCGATTCGGGATCGATATTTTAACAGTCCCGATATTGGAATCGGGATTAATTCGAGATTGGGATTTTCTATAACGTGGAATGTTTGTATTGAAACTAGTTTTTTAGGGTTCCGTAAAAAACGGCATCGTCTACACGGCCGCGGGTGTTTCGTGCGTGGCAACATCTCTACCTGGGATGAAAGAAATACATAATAGTAATTTAATGTAAACTAGCTGTGCCTAACCGTCGATGACGGGACAAGCTGATATTTGGCGTAATTTTAAAGCTTACTAACCCGCATAATATATTTCAGTAGATAGTCAAAACCTAAAAAATACTTTCCGGTAAATTTGGGAAGAAGGGCAAAGTTTGACACAAAAAAATGTTTGGATTTGGTCATGTGTGATGGTATCATTTAAGAGGGCATTTCTTAGGGATCCCAAAACTATTTTTTTTTTCAAAATTTTATGGTACGTAGTTTTCGAGATATTCCTTAAAACACATCTCGTAAACAGATTTCCCACTTTTTCCAAAATAAGTACAGTAGTAGATACGTACAGCTAAAATTTCGAAAAAGGAGGTATACGTATACTTTTTAACAGCTATACTGCCGTAAAAAGGCAAATTGCAGTAAGTGACATTTGTTTACAAAATCAGTTAATACTGAGAACAATGAAAGCAGTAAGTGCTGCAGCTTTTAAACCGACCCCCAGATGAATTATACACTTCCTTCCTAGGTAGATTTATGAGGCAAAAACAGCAGTATCTGATTTTTTATATACTATATGTTTAGGCAGATGGCAGCATTTGTGCGTTATACCTAAAACTGCCATTTAACTTACTGCCCTTTACCTTATATATTATCAAATGGTCCAGACATATTTACTTAATCTTGATTTAGTCAAATTCATAAGTTGGTCACTTACTGCCATTTGCTTTTTTAGGGCAGGCAAATAATATGGTGATTGGTGATGGAATGGAAACTTCGCAGTTGTGCGGGTTTTTTTGTACTGATTATTATTAATTGTTGAACAAAATATTATTATAAATAGTAATAGTTATTAAAATATAATCACAACAAAAGTTATTCTTTGAAAATAGGAATAATGTTTAAATTACAAAGCGGTAAATTCAAATACCTACACCAAAACTGTTTTCCCGAATCCCGTTTCAGATATGAGTCGCGGTATTACGATTCCGAAGCACGCTTAAAATCAATCGGGATCCCGGGATTACGGGCAGGCTATATTTCTTCACGGACGCTAACAATTGTATAGGGACTCGAGGGAGAGACTTGAGTAATTTGTTATTTATTGGGATTGGGAAATGGGAGGACTCGGACCTTCTCCAACTCCGGGGGCCCGGGACGTTCCAGCCCCCTTTGGCCAGTTCGCGCTTGATTTCGGGATTAGAACTTAAAACGGTTGAATTTGTCTACAGTAAATTTTATTAACACGTTATTCGCAAACTATTCTGACTGCAAAATTGAGGTTGCGTTTAAATTAAAAACGTTCAGGAAAGGTGAATGACAGTCTCCCTTTTCACAGACGTCTTTTTTCATCCACATTTGTGAATGGAAGAATTGCCATTTATTTACAAACGATATTTTTGACAAAAGGCACAAAAATGATTATTTCTTGGACTGTGTTTCTCTTAAAAGCACTCTCGAGAGGTTTCGCAATAGGTACACGTGTGTGTATTGTTATTTATTTGCTGTACACCGTATAATATAATTGCACGGATACAATATCCCTATACACATTCAACTTGTGGTCAAAAGGCAAAATTGCGTATGTTGAATTTTTCATAGTTTTTCGAGAACGACTGACTAGATTTGAATGTAGTTTTTACCATTAGCTTATTTCTTGGGGAAGGTTTAGGTCTATAATACTTATCCAGTCCGGCTTCGCCCGGGTGCAAATCGAATTGATTCCACTATACGAAACAGATTTGAATCCGGTTTTTACAATTCGATAGTTTATTTCTTGAGGAAGGTTTAGGTATATAATAACAGCCTGTCCGGCTTCGGCCGAGTGCAAATCGGATTGAATCAGCTATACTGAACAGATTTGAATGCAGTTTTTACCATTCGATAGTTTATTTTTTGGGGAAGGTTTAGGTCTATTTGTCCAGTCCGGCTTCGCCCGGGTGCAAATCGAATTGATTCCACTATATACGGAACAGATTTGAATGCGGTTTTTACCATTCGTTAGCTTATTTCTTGGGGAAGGTTTAGGTCGATCTGTCCAGTCCAGCTTCGCCCGGTTGCAAATCGGATTGAATCCACTATACTGAACACATTTGAATGCAGTTTTTACAATTCGATAGCTTTATTTCTTGAGAAAGGTTCGATATATTATATACTAGGTCAGGGGTCGGCAACCTTTGACAGAAGAGCCAAAAGTTACAATTTACAAAATTTCCCAGTTTTTAAAGAGCCACTAACATTTTTATTTCAATATTATGGTATTTGATTAGGATTATAACTAAACAAACAGAACAGTGTTGCCACATTTAAAAATGTCAGCTGTCCGTATACTCTCTACTCCACCTATTCTCACTGTTCTCTGTTGAGTGTTTTTATCCTGTTTAAAGTTTGTTTTGCAGTATAATATTTTTTATGAGTTTTGAAAATAAAATAATATAATTATTAATATTTGCGCATGGAACTGGAGAGCCGCATCTTGACATCATAAGAGCCGCAGGTTGCCGACCCCTGCACTATACGAAACAAATTTGAATGCGGTTTTTACCATTCGACAGTTTATTTCTTGGGGAAGGTTTAGGTCTATTTGTCCAGTCTGGCTTCGCCCGGGTGCAAATCGAATTGATTCCACTATACGAAACAGATTTGGATGCGGTTTTTACCATTCGTTAGCTTATTTCTTGGGGAAGGTTTAGGTCTATCTGTCCAGTTCGGCTTCTCCCGGTTGCAAATCGGATTGAATCCACTATACTAAACACATTTGAATGCAGTTTTTACAATTCGATAGCTTTATTTCTTGAGAAAGGTTCAATATATTATATACTAGGTGCCCGGCAGCTCGGCCCGGCTTTGAAATCAAGTTTATGTCAAAAACGGTGTGAAATATAATAATAAATTCAAGCGAATGAGCGAAGCGAGTAAAGTAACGTGTTAGTTAGAAATTCGAGCGAATGAGCGAAGCGAGTGTAGTAACGTGTTAATTATAGAAATTCGAGCGAATGAGCGAAGCGAGTGAAGGAACGTGTTAATTAGAAATGTGGGTGAACGAGCGAGGAGTGTGCACCCGGGAGAAGCCGAACGGAAGCATCTAGTCAACGTATACTTTAAATCTCAATAAATTAGCAAAAATCGTTTTGAGTTTATTTAAATTTTTAATGTGCCTACGCTGAAGAACAAATTTCGTTCGACTACAGACGTTTTCGACATTCGTGTACCTTGATGCATATACGTGATCGACAGTGCTATCTCTTTTCATTGCAGCGAAAAATGGAGAACGGTGATGACCCAATTGTCATTTATCTCAAACTAGATGCCTCGTCCGGCTTCGTCCTGGTGCACTCGCTTTGCTCGTTCGCTCGAATTTATAATTAATTATTACTTTAGATACCCACTCGCTTCACTCAAATTTATAATTAACTGGTCGCGGCTTATATTATTATTGCGGGTATATAATATTATATTTCACATCACTTTTGATATAAATTTGATTTCAATTCAACTTGAAATCAATCTGATTTGCACCCGGGTTAATCCGGGCCGAACAGTTATATAGACCCAAATCTTCCATAAGAAATAAGCCATTGAATGGGAAAAATCGCATTCAAATGCGTTTAGTAGTTCTCGAGATTAGCCGGTACTGCAGAAAGACACCTACCGAGAGGAGAGACTTATTTTATACTATGTAGATTCGACATGAGCGCTTTTACTTTTGGCCAGAGCCATGTACCTATAGTATAACAATATACCTATATGAACACAATATTGGCGTGTCGTATGTATTTTGTTTCGTACGCGAAACTGATATTCTCAGAAAACGATCTGTTGCTAAGCTCATGATGTGCAATACTCCATCTTTGTTTGACTTCAGCACAGATCGCCATGATTTGCTCTCAACGATTGTTCACTTAGCTTGACTGAAAAAATCCGTTACACTGTCAGTTGCTACTTCCAATACCGTTAAATTGATATTCTTGCTGTCAACAAATGGGGAGTTTAAATCTTCGATTTTAACAAATTGAAATGATCGATCACACATCTAACACGACATCTATTAACAGCAACTGGCTGAAGATTTAAGATGTTAGGACTTAGGATCATCAATATATATACTATACTAGCGGCCCGGCCCGGCATCGTCCGGGTGATGAGAATTTATGATTTATTATCCCCCCTGTGAGAAATTCTCCACCTGCGAAGCGATGTCGGGCTGGTGGTATTTATAATATTAGTAGAATTCCGTCTATACGTTAAAATGCAAAAGAATTTCAAAGTTACATTTTGTTACTATCTCACAGGAACTATACCCCCTGCGAGAAATTTATCAAAATAAAATATAGCCTATACAGGGTGTCCTAAAATTGCTGCGACACAGAGCTACCACGTGTAGTAGAGGTCAAAATAAGTCGATTGGACCCAATTTATTTATATACCAAAATGTACAGTTTGCCCGTGAGAAGAGTTCAAAGTTTACATAAAAAAACACATTTTTGTACGCTGTTCAGAAATGAGTGAAACAAATTGAATGAAATTTGACAAAAGTGCATTTTAGAGGATTACTCTCCTTTCGGTAATCAAAGAAACCCAAAAGAAATTGCAGAAGGGTTAAAACCACCCTCACCCCCTGACATTTTTTCAGAACTTTCTTAGGGGTGGTAACACGGTTCTCAAATTTTTTTAGCGAGAAGACTGATTAATTATCTTCATTTTGTTACTCTTGTAAAAATTTCGTATTCCGCATAGTTCCGAAGGAAAAAAATGTTTTCTTAAATAATGCTAACAGATATTCCTAGTACAAGTTTAATTAAATTGTAATACAAAATTTTATATAATACAAAATTTTATGTAAACTTTGAACTCTTCTCACGGGCAAACGGTACATTTTGGTATATAAATAAATTGTGTCCAATCGACCTATTTTGACCTCTACTACACGTGGTAGCTCTGTGTCCCAGCAATTTTGGGACATCCTGTATATCACTCAGGGATAGCTTTCTATTAGTGAAAGAATTTTTAGAGAATTTTTTTTTATATGTAACCTGTGCAATACTTAGTTACTTTAACAAGCTTCATGGAGCGGCAGAGCAATAAAACAATGTAAGCGCGCATACTTATATTCATTCTTATATTATTTCTTCCCATCCATAAAAACTGTGCCGTTTGTATTGCATTGTGAAAATATAAGTAGGTATTAAAGTCATTGACTACAATTTCCAAAATGAACTGTAAATGTTATGTAATAATACTTAATTCACAAAAATATATCGTTAATAATAATATATGATATTGTTACACTAGATCATTTCTTCCAGAATTTCTGACTGTCTTTTTATTTTACTTATTATAGATTATAGACACTCGACAATTAAGTTCATTAGCGTGCAATTACATCAAATTAAATTAAACGACATCATAAAACACCCATAAGCGGTGGTGGGATTCGAGCCTATGACAAAACGATGATCCTCGCTAACCGTTACACCAAGCTGTCCTATGTCTGTCTTTTTGAACTGGCATCACTCAACCACGACTGAACTATCAAACTGGTATCCAAATTTGAAATTTGGGGTATTTTTTATCCGGCTACGATTGGGTTTTAAGATACGGTTTCTGTTAATGCTGGGGCAGTGTAGCCTAGTGGATAGCGTACTTAGTACCAGTCTCTAGACTAGACTGTCGTGGGTTCGAATGCCACCTGCGCTCACGGATGTTTTGTGATGTTATTTAGTTTTAAGTTAGTTGTTAATTAATATAATTTAAGACGCTAATGATCTAAGATGTTGACGCGTCTATAATCTACAATAAAATGAATAAATAAAAATTAAAGTTAATTAATGCTAGCGAACGAACTGACTAGGTACTAGGTTATAGTTATGACGTATCTTGTATGATATACAGATGTTGCAGACAACAATTTTTGCGTATCTTTTGCAATTGATGTAACACTTTTATTTTTAGACACTTAACTCATCTATAGAGAATTGATACATTATACAGTAACAGTAGATTGTATGTCTAGATATACATTATACGTAATGGGACATATTACGGCGAGTGTGCAGATGTAAAAACGAGCGCAAGCGAGTTTTTACAGTCCCACGAGCCGTAATATTACGTACGAGACATATATGGTATTTTTTGCCATACCCACTACAAAATATCTACTTTTCACGTCATTTTAAAAAAATTCTGACAGTTCATATGCGTCGCCATCTTTCCTTCCGCAGTGTGCCGCGAAGTTCGTGCAAGTAAGTAATGACAGGCGCACGCAAGCGTACGCAGGTGTATAGAGCGAATAAACAGAAGTTGTAATGGCAACCGTTATTTTCTGCGCTAGTGCGGAAAATAAAACATTTTCCGCACACCTGCCTGTTAAATGACTCATTAAAGGCCGCTATACATACATCGAAAGTAGCTATTTTGTAGTAGGTATGGCAAAAAAGACCTTTATCTACTAGCTGCCCGGTCCGACTTCGCCAGGAGCGTAATAATCAGCCAATGAGATATAGATGAGACATACAATTACTTATACAAAATTGAAGCCAGGTTTGACGTCACAGGGCCGAGTAAACATGGCGGCAAAACACGGGATGGATTGGGAATATTATTCTCTTCTTCTTTTTCTCACATATAAAATGAGGGCCGAGTTATAATGGCGACTGGCTTCACTTTTAAATGCTTATAATCCCTCTATATCTTTTATCTCAGTGTAATCAGCATTGTCAGACATCCCGGTTTTTGTGTGAAGTCCCTATTTTTACTTAAGAGTATTTTCTACCGGATGCACTGAGTTAAGAAATTATAGAGACGCTACAAGCATTTAAAAGTCGCCATATTATTGAGCTCATTCATTTTATATATAAGAAAGAAGAGACGAAGAAGAGAAAATATTCTCATATTCATCCCTGTTTGCCGCCATGTTTGTTACGACCTGTGATGTCAGACTTGGTTTCAACTTTGTATAAACAGTTGCATAACGCCTCTATTACTTTTTAACTCTGTGATCGGAAGTTATCCCCTGCACTCTTGATCCCAAATCCCTTCCCCTCTACCATAAGTAACAAATAGGTACCTTATACCTAAATAAATAGAAATTAGATACTAAAGCTTTTAGGTTTTCAGCTGCCAAGGCTATCTTTTTTCAAACAAAGTATCAGTTGACAACTAGCCCAAAAAAGCATAAATCACGGTTTTTATAATTTATTATTGTATCTTTTTAACCTTTGTTATACTGAACGCACAGTACAATACTTCTGGTTTTTATGAAGAATCAGAAAAGTTAACAAACGCTGACAATATTGGCTATTTTGTTTATACAAGGGTTCGCAGAGTTTTTAGTTATTTTTATAGTGATTCGGCTGAACTCGCTATTTTACGCACAAATCTCTTCAATGATGAAATCAAATACACGATGAAAATTTCTCTTCACAGAACTTGCAACATAAAACGATATTCCTGTATCAAAGATGCCTTACAATTTATTTTTCTTAAAAATCGTTTATATACACACTTATAACATTATGTCTGTTTATGTAATGGCGACATTTTTACGGACATCCGTTTCAAACTGGTTTTCACTTGACATGTTGTAAGAAAGGTGATTAAAATAAATATTGACGAAAAAAGAATAGAAAAACTTAATTTAGTTCTGATGATGAAATCGGATATTTGGATTGCTTGTTTATATTATAATGGTTAATTTGGTGATAATGAACATTACCACTTATCTTTATATAAAATAAAGTAAATAAAGCACAATAAAATTTGATTTAAACAAGACGTGAAACTGTCTGTCAGTACTAAATTAAAAACTGAATGAAAATTCATTATTTTTTGAACCTAGTTCATATAGAAATAAATAAAAATAGGTAAAACACTTTTAAGTTAAACGGTTTTATTTTAAATCATCGGTTGTACCAAAAACTAGAAAATAATTAGGACACAAACTAAGGGGCACTTTGTGTCCCTGCGTCAGCAGAATAAGTAAAAAAAAACGTGCGTGGCGCATTTGAAATATTTCTGTTGGTGGGCTTGGAAACACATTTTTCTAGACAAGCCGTTCTTATTTAATAATTATACGGTCGTTATACAGATTTTTATGCGCCCCACGTTTTTATTACTTATTCCGCTGACGCAGAGACACAAAGTCCTTGGTTTGTGTCCTAATTATCTTCTATAAGTTTTTGGTGCAGCTGATGATTTAAAATAAAACCGTTTAACTTCAAAGTTTTTTACCTATTTTTATTTTCTAGTTTTTAGTTTAATTTCTAGCCTGTACAATTATGCAAACTCCTCATTCTTTCAACTGTCAACCTCCTGATTCCATCATCAGATCCTCGTTACCAAGTTGAAATTATCATAATATTGTATCTTTATGACTTTCGCATCCACTAGGTACCTACTATATAAATCATAAAATTTCGAAATTTAAACCAGTACTCCACAATCCACTACATAATACGCATGTGCTTAATATTATAACGTATTACGGATACTCAATGTATAATTAAAAAAAAAAAATTAACCACACCTGAAGATAGCAACTCGGTCCTAAAACGCGTCGTGTTAAAACACAGGAAGTCACAAGACGGACATCAAAAAATACAAGGTATTTCTAATAGGTACTTTATAATATTCATATAGTGACTTGGAGACCCAACTCTCTTAAAAATGTATCATAAAAGAGAAAATGACAAAATAAAAAAGACAAATAAAACGAAATTAAAGAAAAGCGAAAGCAATTGGCTTCCGTAATCCGTATTTATACGTAGGTTATCTGTCAACAAATGAGAAATTCCACGAAAATTTGTACTCCCACCTATAATGTTTACACATCAAAGCACCTACACGACAACGAAATTACAAGATTCCGTTAGTATTTTATATATATGTATTTTAATTGACTAATTTATTAGTATTATAACTATATAGACTGTATCCCGCTCCTTTTGACGTGAATAACGTCTAATGTCTCATACTGGGATGGCATTTTTGAAATATAAGATGAAACGGAAATAGTCGGAAGTGGTTCACATGTGAAACAAAACACAGCATGTATAACTATGTTAAGGTAGACACAGTAAGCCAGGTGGTCGTGCGGAAAACGTACCGACAGATTATCAGATACAACCCCGCAGGTTCGAAGGCTTTTAATATTTTATTTATTATTTATTTTTTTATAATGAAAATATAGGTATACCTATAGGTACCTATTTGAAAACAATTTAAAAAATATTGTTACGGATATATAAGCGGCAGGCAAGAATTCTGAGAAACGGGGTCCTGCTTACCTAACAACTAGTAACCGCGCGAAGGTTCTAGAGAAATCGAGGAGGCACTGGACATACGCTGCACGGCCTATATAAGCGGTGAGTCACACGATCCGTGGATCAGTGTAGATTATACTGTGACAGTGTTTAACAGCGAATATAGTGCGAAATAAATCTGATATAAATAGTTCACTTCTATAGAATAATAGTTCACTTCTATAGTAGGCCGAGAGTAGCTGTCAGTAGGTAATAGCGGGCGGATCAGGGTGAATAAACATAAATCACTATAGAAATGGTTTGCTTTCCCACACTAGTGCGGGAAAATTACGTTCCCGCACACCGACCTGTCAAAAGTCACTTTAAAAGCATCTATTTTATGCGTTATTTAAAAACAAACAAATACACGACTTTTGTTATCAAAATGTATTTGACATGGTCGCTTACTCGCTTTAGGGGTTCCATGAATCTTGCCTTCGATGGTGGCTTGAGTATAATATACATTGTGACGGCACAGCGTTATGGTTGAATTAGAATAGCCGTATCAATTCCATTATGACTCAATGGCTTTACAGCGCAGCACACACGCGGCATTCAACAATACAAATTACAATATACTTGTGAAGACAATGCATCACAATGCTCTGCTACAACAATATATTCTCGCCTCATCGTTTCTATATTATGCTTATGCAAGTGCCTATGTGTCGTGGTAAATGTCTGGAAATACGTGTCCGTAACGACGAGGTCTGTTCTGTGTCCGGTTTCAATAAAACGTGGCTAGTTAACGCCGGAACGTATTATTAACTCAAGACTTAAATGCGACCGAATACGATCGGCTTCGGCCACCTTCGGTAAAAAAAGGGGTGTGGGTCTCGGGACCCTCGACAGATATGAAACATCAAAAAAACGTTATTGAACTCGGTGGTATTCTCTATGTAGTAGTATATATTTTTTCAAAAGCAGCAACTAACTGTTATGCTGACGTAATCCTATATACTGCACTGTAACACCGCGTGTGTTACAGTGCACGCCTGAACCAAGAGAGAGACAGTGCCGCAGTGTTGGGGAGAACAGCAGCGAAGGAGCAGACTAAACATTTTGTTGCATATTTCCCCTCACGCGGCTGTTCACAGCCCGACATAAGATGTTTCACATCAAAAATTTGCACTTTCGGCAAAATAATCGGTTTCGGCCCAAAAACAAGCCGAATTTTTCGCCGAATCCGAGGATGCCTTTTGTCTACGTGTCCAGATATAACGCTACGTGTTTTAATACTTAACTTAGAACGCAATCCTCAGTACCAATGATCCATATTTCACTATTTTTCTAAGTGTAAAATATCGTTAAGTAGTTGGTCGTTAAGTTAGCGCTTCTAGTCCTTCCTCTTCTACGCCTTGCTGCACCTATATTGGATCCGTATTTCTCCCGATCTGATGTAGGGTAATTATATGTGATCCTATTCCGTCCGTCGTGAGTGCCTACACTGGCCTCAGTTACACCCCATCGGGAAGCAGTTGAAGAGTTGCAGTTGTGTTGTGGGGTTACCATCAATGACTTTGAGGATGATTTTTTGTGTTGGCTTCTGCTAGAGAAGAACGTTCTCCTTAATAAGAGACGTAGGAAAAAAGTATGAAGATAGATCTGCAGCCAACCTATACTTGTCAACTTATACGAAATTACCCGGATTAATCAAGGACTACCACCGTATGACTAGTATAGAAACGTTTGACTATATTCTTGAAGGCATATTAAAAAACGACGTAACTGGCTGATGATTGGTCAGAGTTACCTCGTCTAATAATAATCCAACTTCAGGGTTATTATTATGTGCCGTTGGGATGAGATATCTAACTAACAAACATGTTCGATCGGCCAAACCGTCGATCCGTAATCGGGCGTCATCATTTATTGTCGTATCTGGCTTCCTCTCCCAATGTAGGCACCTACATTATAATCTTGGTACTTGTTTTTCTTCCGACGTCGTCCGATGGTTGTCCTACATCCGTTCGAGAAAAACACGGATGCAACATAGGTGCAGCCTTACTGTTTTTAACTTGTGTGTCGCGATAACACTACGGTCAGGTAAATCTCACAGTATGTTTTGTTTGGATTAAGAAGAAATAAAGAAACAATTTTCTTTCCCAACAGCCTCGTAGGCGGTTCTGTAATTTCGTTTTTAGTGTTCCGTACCAAAATTGGTAAAATGGAACTTTGGTGTCTGTCTGCCACAGGCATTTTTTGGTAGTTTTTTGGGTATTTTGTATGGCACTTAGATGGATAAGAAAATAGTCTACACTCCAAGTTTGGATATTAGTACCTATACAATGTACATAATAAATCAAGTTTCGTCACAAACGGTCCTATCGTTCTCAGACAGCTAGAATTCTATAGATATCTACACGTCTTGTGTGATTGACTATACAGGGTGTCTCGAAAAATCACCGACAACGTTCTACAGTGACTTCCCAGGGCCAATTTAAGACTTTTTACTCTCTTGAAATTATATCCCAAAATGCACCCCTAAAAAAGTTTTGTTTAAAGGTTGTATGTTGACCCCACTGCTGAACGAGTAGTTCTAGTGGTGCGATTTTTTTGAATTTTCTATTACATTTTGACTTTTATAAGATAGGTCGGCTGTATAAAAACCAATAAAAAATTTCAGCATTTTCAGAAATAAGGTGATTTTTTTATTAAATTCAACTTTGAGAGCGAATAACTTTTTAGGGGTGTATTTTGGGATATAATTTCAAGAGAGTTTAAAGTCCTAATTTGGCCCTGGGAAGTCGTTGTAGAACGTTGTCGGTGATTTTTCGAGACACCCTGTATAGGAGCTGTCTCGAGTAAGAGGATCAGAATTTCTGGCTAGACAATAAAGAGACGGCTTTATTGAAAAGAGATCGTGTCCGTAACATATATATTATAAAACTTTAATGAAATAAAAGTGCAGACAGCGTAACCAGGAGAACAGCAGATAACAAGGTGTTCAACAGACCAGCATGCTAACTACTCAGAAATCACACTATTATTATTGTTATTATTATTTTATCTCTACATGCACAAACTATTTGGATGACAAATTATAGACAGGGACACGTACTCACGTATACAATGTGAATTTTATCACGTAACATGGAAATTATATCCTAGGAAATAATTGATTTAACAATTTTCCACACTGAAATTAATATTCAGCCACTCAAAGTTTATTGAACGTTGGGGTTATAAAAATTCGTTGAGAGAAAAAAAGTCAAGAGGTGTCATGGGACACCCGACAGAAGCTATGCTTTTTACGCATTGTATATAAAACCGAATTTATCAAAGCTATAGACAATACAATTATTGAAAAGTTATTATTTGACCGCCATTTTGAAATCTGATGCAATTTTATTTTTTGTGTCCTATATAAAACTCTTAAATATCAATTTTCAAAAAGATCGGATAATTTTTACAAAAGTACGTATGGCCGCCATTTTGAAATCTGACGCCATTTTATTTTTTTGTGTGTGCCAAATTTCAGTCCGATAGCTTCAGTGGAAGTGGGTGAAATATTGATTACAAAATTCCAGGACATATACAAGTGAAGTTAAACAAAAGCTTTTAAAAATATGGTACTAATTGACGCTAATGACCTAAGTTGTCGATGCGTCTATAATTTACAATAAATAAAAAATATGGTATGAAATTCTGTGTACCTACAATTTCGTTTGGATTTCTTCGAGTGTTTTTGTCTGAAAATGTACCGTTTTTCTTTCGAGGTTTTTTTTTCTAAACAAATTCCATTTTTTTCTGTTTATACTAGGTAGGTATATGTATATTATTATAAATAACGGAGATTTTTCAGAATCCTTCGGAATTCAGAAAGTCGAAGGTTTTGTGTACACATTTTCGAGGGAAATTACGCCCCCGAGCACTTAAAATGGCATTTTTATAAAGTAAACCCAGGGCCCTCGCACCCCTGAGTGCGATGTGTGCAATGCACGCGGGCGGCACATCCAAGGGGCGGCAAATGGCCTTGTTGAGTTATGTTATTTTTTTTTTTGTGTACTGTATAGAAAAAATATACAACTGATATTATATCAATTTTATTTGTATACTCAAGCCTATACGTGAAAACTCTTACGAGTAGTTATTTCTTTTTTAATAAAATTCAAATTCGAATTCGAAATATTTCGCGCGCAGTTTTCGATTCGATCGTTAATTCACATCAGCGCGTAGACAGGGCGCCCGATCAAGAGACTCCCGCGTATGAATTTTTTTCAATTTGACATATCGTCTAGTGAGTTTATCCCCAATAAGGGGCGTCAATTATGAATCCGCACGCGGGCGGCGTGAGGCCTTACGAGGGCCCTGGGTAAACCGCTAATACGTATCGTATTAGCACGTCCCTGTCAACACATACCCACTTGTTTAGTATACAGGGTGAGTTCGACCACCCGTATCAGTCGTTTTTTTCGAAAACGGTTAGTCGTAGAGAGTTGTGTCAAAAATTTGTATTATAAAAGCCCTAATAAAGAATCGAATGGTGATATTTTTTTTTCCGGGAAGGTCGGCTTCCCTATTAGTTTGCTCCAGAATGTCCAGAACTCCGGAATTATAAATGTAACGATAGGTCGAAAGTGGTATTGTTGAAAAGATCTTTAAAAAATAAGCAAGTTTTGTAGGAAAATTTTTTTTTTTATTAAAATTATTAAATTTCTATAAGTATACATATAAATTATTATATGTACAAAAGTCTGGAATTTTAGAAAGCACGATAGGTTGAAAGTGGTGCTGTTGAAAAGCTCTTTAAAAAATAGGCAAGTTTTGTAGGAAACATTTTTTAATTACTGCCACCCCTATTAAGTAACGATCGTTTGAAATTATTAAATCAAACTTTCATTATAACGATCGAAGTCGGCATTAAAAATCTAGCAACCTTAGACATTGTCACAAGTGTTCAAACTGTCTTCCATTTACTCTTTAATACATACTACTGAGCTCTTCTGGTTATACTGTGAGTGTACTTCTTCAGTGTTTAATGATCGATAGATAGGTAACTAGATTTTAAATGCGGACTTTTAAAAAGTTCGTTATTATGACATTTTAATTTAGTAATTTCAAACAAATATTACTTAACAGCGGTGGCAGTAATAAAAAAAATTTCCTACAAAACTTACTTATTTTTTAAAGATCTTTTCAACAATACCACTTTCGACCTATCGTTACATTTATAATTCCGGAGTTCTAGACATTCTGGAGCAAACTAATAGGGAAGCCGACCTTCCCGGGGAAAAAAATTATCACCATTCGATTCTTTATTAGGGCTTTTATAATACAAATTTTTGACACAACTTTCTACGACTAACCGTTTTCGAAAAAAACGACTGATACGGGTGGTCGAACTCACCCTGTATAATCATATTATTGACTCCCATCGTCATTATAAAGTATATTGTTGAGTGGGTATGAAGTTTCAATTTTCTTAGTTTGCTGCAAGCTTTGGTCTATACTGCATTCTTTGTGATATAAAATATCAAAGGTGTATATTTTACAGCTTTTATCAAGTACTGGCTTTCAGGCTCGGCTTCAATTAAGCAGCATATTCAAGAGCACCAAATCTTTTACATATTATTCACATTATACTTTATCTTCAGTAGATCAACAAACACGTAAGATGACCATTTTTACTTCCCACCTCTACTATGGTAGGGAAGTGATGGATTTAGTCCGAAAAAAATATTTCGAGATTTTAACAGATTTTCACGTTTTGAGACCCTAGCAATCGTTTAAGATCATTTTCTGACTGATGTCTGTATGTGTGTGTGTGTGTGTGTGTGTGTGTGTGTGGTCAATTTTTCGCCTTCGATATCTTAAAAACGGAACAACATACGACCATGCCGATTGTTCTATTGTGTTTATCAGCCTTTAACTTAGATCGGATTAGATTTTGAGTCAAATCGGTTCAGTGGATCCTGAGATATTAAAAAAAACGTTCTCAATGTCACGTATTAACATCGGTAAAAAAAAATATAAATGAATTCTAGATGTTATAATATGAAAAAAATGTAAATATTTTTTTCTCTAAAATGTACAGTTTTCGAGAAAAAAAATATTTTATTGAAAAAAATAAAAATTGTACGCGATTGTACGTAAATCAAGGTAACCATGATTTTTGCTATATTAAGCTAGCCATCAGTAGATCACTAAACAAAAAAGAGGGCCATGCTTTTTTTCAAAGAATAAAAAAAGAGTGTTTATTTTTTGCAAATATTTACTAAGTGGGAAGTATAGGACTGGTCATCAGTCTAATTTTTATATTAAGAATGTGAAAAGGGAATTATTTTGTTGAGAAAATTTTCAGTTCCGAGCGATTATTTACTAGGTGGGAAGTATAGGGATGGCTATTCAGTCGAATTTTTATATCTCAAAATCGAGATATTATATACTTTAAATAGGATAATATGATCTTCAGTAAAGTCGCGCCTATGACATGTACTACACTATAATATAGTAATTAATAACTTCCATTGTATACAATGTAAATATTTAGTTCGTTCACTGATTTGTTAATTATATTTTGATAGCGAATATAAATATCATAATTCCGTGAATTATAATGTAAACAACACTTTTGATAGCAACACAATCGTATTTAATAAACAATTTGACAATGTCAAATTTTGTAACAACGTAAATTTTTTGTTAAAATATTACAAAACATATCTCACGACCAGTGAACGACATAATATATCATTGATAAGTTTTGATTAAAAAACAGTTTGAATAAATATGAACAGAGTTGTAAACGACGCACCTATAATTCCAAAAACTTTTATTTATACCATTTAAAAATTCAGTGCTGCATCACGAAAAGTTGGACATGTTAAATTAGAAGGCTAACATACTGGGATTATCGTACAATATTTAATTCGGTTTCTCTTCTGGTACGCTAAATGACAAGCGACTAGGCCCTACAGTCACGATCCATTCTGATTGGTCGAATACCCCATATTGATGTCACACACACACCTAAACGAGCGTAACAACTAACTAGTGAACTCTGTATACTAATATGGATAGTTGATAGCGATTAAAAAATGGGTTTTGTATGTGCAGAATGTTCAAATACATATTCTTCAAGACAGGCATTGATGTTCACAAAATTAGAATGAAAAGGCTTGTAATCTAATTCTTTCTATAAAAGTCGATCAATTTTTTGACATTTTAAGATAAAACCTAATTTAATATTTAGTTTGCACTGAATTTTCACTCGGCACTTGGTAGAACATGATTAATAACAAATATTTAGATCACTTGAAAATTCTACAGAAATTATTTCTTCTCGACAATCGTTTCGGACCAAAGTCCATCTTCAAGGACTAGACATAGCCTTAATTACTCGGGTTACCTTACTCTAGCTTAAATCGGGAAGGGAACGACGTAGCGAGCTGAAAATAGTCACATTCACAATAAACTGTGTAAATTTCATGACGACAGGGCTCACCGCTACAGTTAATAAATGGTGGCAGCGGTGGGATACCCTGCTGGACCGTTAACAGTAATAATGTATAGCCTAGTTACTCGGGTTACCTTACTCTAGCTTAAATCGGGAAGGGAACGACGTAGCGAGCTGAAAATAGTCACATTCATCCGGATATGCCAAGCACAATAAACTGTGTAAATTTTATGACGACATAGGCTCACCGTTGTAATTTTTGTGTGACGGACAGACATGAGGATTTTACATTTTATAGTTAACCTTTTTTATTTTTAACACGAATAAATTTTTACGTTTCTAACGCGCGATATTTTAAAAATCGTGCAAATTCTTTGTCAAAAGAAATTTTGAACTTACCAATAACTTGTAGATCGATGAGTCTGCTATTCAGATGAGTATCATTTCTCAGCACGCACATATAGACTCCGGTATCGCTGGATGCCGTTGTCTGAGCGTAGATTGTTTGGTTGGCAGACTCTGGATACAGTATGAAGCTGGAAACATCGCCAGGCCAAGGATACGGTCTGCCATCTTTGTACCTACAAACAAAGAAAACAATATTATATTCCCATATTTTCTAGTCAAAAAGTAAATAGTACTTAATAATTTCTGGCCACTAAATAAAACATTGTCCCACAAAACAGTTGTCAACGAGGAACTAGAATTTAGAAAGAACTAAAATAAATGTTCGTGCGATCAAGTTTAGTGTTGCTATCTAGACAAGACAAGACAACATTCAAAGTCTTGTCTTGTCTTGAAATATCAAGACATAAGACTTCATTTAAGTCTTGTCTTGAAATATGAAGACATAAGACTTCATTTAAGTCTTGTCTTGAAATATCAAGACATCACTAAGTCTAAGTCTAGCGTTGGGCGAATACGAGATATTTTTACAATCGAAACAATCGCAATCGTTCATAATAACAATCGAGTCCACAATCGACTCGGAGTTTGATTTTACAATCGAAATGTTCGATTGCTCAAGTCGATTATTTGCCAGCGAATGAGAATAACATATAATCGCGATTCAAGGTTATATGCTGGTCGAATCAAGTCTGACGTTTACGCTACTCGTTCATCGTTGATTCACTGTTCACACTGTTCAGTCGGTCTCAGAGCACTCGATTACTGCACAATCGACCATCCATTGACATATATTATGTGGCTCTCGACAGTGTACGTCGTCTGTACGATTCAGTACTATGCAACTTGGTCTCGGTGAAATATGAAACAACAACAATCGAGTCCAAGTGAAAACCATCGAGAGTCATCGAAATGTTTGAACAATCGAGACAATCGACTAAAATATCTCGTAATCGCCCATCACTATCTAAGTCTAGATTAAAAAAACTCTTGTCTTGTCTAAAATCAAGACTCTAGAGTATAGATTATTTTCAAGAGTCTAGATTAACCGAGTGGTTTACTTTACCTACTACAACTTACAATCGAGACAATCGACTAAAACATCTCGTATCGCGCATCACTAATTTTCAATTTGTTGTTAAAAACAATAATAAATGGTGTCGTCGGAAGCCCCACTGCCCACAAGTGTAGTTTTAGGGTTGATTACTGTGCATACATTTATATGTTTTAAAATAAATACATTATGTAATTGATGATTTCAAAACAAAATAATCAAATTTATTTTAATCAAAATAATAATATTTTCCATTCATAGAAAATATTGTGAAATCGGCTATAATTTCACTGCGGTAGATAAACTCTCGATAAACAAATGCATATTCCGAGAACGCTATAAAAATATAATTCACAATAAAAGTATAGCGAAAAAAAGTGCACTAATGTCAGTCATTAAAAAAAACCTATTTAACTCCGTATTACTGAAATGAAAGCAATTTACCAAAATAAACAAATTCCATGAATCTCTTAATAGAAAAATCACTATCGTGACAACAATAGCGGATTATAGAGCATTCGCTTTAAATAATATAATTACGCCGTTACTCAATGCGTTTACATTCCATTGTTAACATTATTATTACAGTAATGCGTAGGTATAGAATAAGGTGGAATGATTATTGTTTTCAGTAATAAATTTAATTTAATTTATTGTAGATTATAGACGCGTCGACATCTCAGGTCATTAGCGTCTTTCAACTACACTAAATAACAACTATCTTAAAACTAAATAACATCACAAAACATCCATGAGCGCAGGTGGGATTCGAACCCACGGCAGTCCAGTCCAGAGGTTGCGGCACTAAGTACGCTAACCACTAGGCTATACTGTAATAAAGGCCGTACGGTAGGGTAGTATTTTGGAGCCTCTAATATGCAGGAAAAAATTAATTATAATTAAATTATAATGTTAGCTTGTTAATTTGAAGTTTATAAACTAACATAATTCCTAAAAATATAATGAAAACGGATTTATTGAATTAAATTAACATGAAATGATGATGTTGATTTTACAAACATCCGACGATCTACAAGTACAATGATGACAAATAAACAAGTAAGGTAACGAACAATGTTGCAACATTATAATTGGCGCAAGCGCACTATAAATTTATGCAATACGTCATGTGTTGAGAAACAACGCTGACGTACATATGAAACTTTTGACAACCCACATTGATGAATAAGTAAAGCTTTACTAACGATGATAAAAAAAGTTCGGTGGCTACAAAAGCACTACCACATTGATATACTTTATGTACATCGTGCACTTTATATTATACAGACTGTTCTCAAATAAATGATAATAATTGTGGGATGTTATAAGAAACTTGATTTAATTTAAAAAAAATCTTAAAAATAATTTTTCAACGTGCTTTGTTAAATATTTAAGAATGTCTCAGGCGAAATGTCATTTATTATGAGTATTAGAAAAAAAAGTTTAAAATAAAAGTTGAATTGGAATAAGAGCACTATACTTTAAAATTATTTTTAGCTATACAGGGTGTACGATGTCATGGTACAACTGACTTGTAATTTTAGAAATGGAACAACCTGTGTATTTTTAGGTCATCTCATTGTCCATTCGGAAGCCTACATAAAATTGTGCCGTTTTTGAAATTCGGTTGCGACGTTGCCAAAATATTCGACTTTTTGTGCAAAATTCTACATTTTCGTTATCGACTACTAAAATATACATCAACCACATTTTTCAAGTCAATTTTTGCGTGTCATGTATTAATCTATAGCATAGCATGTGCTACCCTCCAGACACTTCAGAGTTAAATTTAATTATACAGGGTGTTAGTTGCAATAGTTGGAAAATGCATAACTTTAATCAACCTTAAGTCATTTTTTTTAAGTAGCACGCCCTGTATATCTTTAAGTATGTGAATAGGGTTCATTTTCCTCTACACATCTTATACCTAAAGATATACATAGTATGCTACTTAAAAAAAAATTTTTTTGAGCGAAAATAAGATGTCTCAAAAGTTGGTCTATCTAATATCTATAGTGGCAATATTCTACTGGTTAATAGTGCACTCATAGTTTATTTAAAAATACTAGTAAAAAACTTTTTAAAGACTGCAAGCTTCTATTGAAATGTACTAAAAAGGAAAAATAATTTTTCATAATTTAGGTTTATAATTATAAAAGCGTGGGTCGTGACTAATAAACTATAAAAGCGTGGGTCGTGACTAATAAACTATCATGAGTTTACAACCACGCTTTTATATTATTATCAACTTAGATTTACTTCTGTTGTCGAGCGTCTATAATTTACAATTCAATTCAACCTAAATTTTTAAAAATTATTTTTTTCCTTTTTAGTACATTTCAATAAAAGCTTGTCTTTAAAGAGTTTTTTTACTAATATTTTATTTTGTTCTTTTTTTAAAATTAAATGATTAAGTATTTAATTCTAAAAACGATTGATTCATTGTCATCGGGAATACATATTATGTGTAAAAAATTTCAAATCGATCGCGTATGTGGAAGTTTTCCAAAATAGTGTACCCCTACCCTAACACTGGCTTCTACCAAGTTGAGTATGGAGTATCACTGTATCCAATTTGTAGATATTATAAATTAATATGTGTATCTACCTAGAAATAAATAAATAAATAAAAGATTTGACCTAAACATACTAACATACTAACTAACAGGCGAAGTTAAATAAAAGCTTGTAAAAAGAGACATAAAACAAAAACTAAACAGTATCGAATCTTACAGGCAGTGTACCTACTAATTTCCAAGGTCTTTTAGTATTTTAGTCATCGTCTGTCAATGGTTTGACAATCTCGAATAATTTTAATCCTTATTTTGCTTGTTTTTTTGTCATTTTTTTAAGCTGTTTTTTTAAACAGCTTAGAGAATAATTTAAATAACGCATATATATTTATTCCAGACCACCTCTATACACTCAAAATGCACAATAACCAAACAGATACTAACCTAAACTGTACTGTACAACGTAACGTCATACTATGCTATAGTATCTATATATTCAGTTATGTATCGGTTATGTACCTATACCGGAAAATGTTACTTGTGCATAAATTCTTGGAATCATTAACATTTCATTACAATGTGTGTGGCGGGTACCTATACAGTATACTATAATATATTATACAATACACGCATAAATGACACAAATGCTCTGTTTTAAATTGTGAATCGGCAAACCGCAGTGAGGGAGGACATATTTGTATATCAGGGTTGGAATGAAAACTACTCCGTTATCGCAAAAACCTAGTGCATTGATAGGTATTGTAAATTATAGACGCTCCACAACAGAGGTCATAAGCGTTACTGTGTATCTATACAGGGTGTCTCACAGGATTGAATACATAGAAAAGTAATGAATGCGACAAGGAAAACATAAGCAAAATGAGTAGCGTGACAAAGATAGAGTACACATGACTAACTTAACTATATTAATTATAATGAATAGAGGGCAAAGCAATCTCTGATTTTAATTATTTTGTACTGTACTTTTCCCTATGTTCGGCTTCCTATGATACACCCTGTATACTAATATTATAAAGATGAAAAGTTTGTATGTTTGTCGCGGGTAATCTTAGAAAAATTTAGAACCGATTTGAAAAATGCTTTCACTGTTTAAAAATCTACTTCTTCCCGAGTAACATAGACTATCTATTATTACGCTAAAGAAGGACGAGCAGTGAGCGAAAATGTAAACAAGTCGGGGATTTCGTACGCGATTTCCAAAAAGGCGAAACGAGTGAAGTACCGTATTAACTCGATTGAACGAGCGAAGCAAATGAAATCCTGCAAAACGCACGATTGTGAAATGCCAAGCAAACCAAAATTTGCCGGGGCGAAGTCAACGCGGAAAGCTATAGTTGCTTATATAAATCCTCAGACCCTTGAAACAAACTTCTTGCATCTGTCACCCCTCTGGCGGGCAATTTATAACTCTTCATGTTAGCCATAAATTACATTTTTTTCCAAGTCTTCATGGTTTCCGGGCATGTAGGCTGTGGTTCGGTGGTATTTCTACCTGACGTTTCGTCTACAACTGCGGTAGACATTCTCAAAGGCGATGTGGCAGTGGTCGAAGTGTCCTCCTTGGCGGCTCACAGGTCAGTGTGTCAGTGACTGGTGTCCTCCCTTCTTTTATGCCTAGTACCAGTGTGTTCTCTGTTCGGTCGTAGTCCGTCTATTTGTAATTGGTCAACTGCGCAGTGTGTAGTGGTGGGGGTGAGTTCTCTACTCGGTCGTATTCCGTCCTTGTACGATTGGTCATTGGTTTTTTATGTCGGAGTGCTGGTGTCTAGGTTTTACTGAGATTGAGGTCTTCATCTTTTCGGTTGAAATTCTGTGTGTGTTTTTGTATTTCTATGGCCTCTCTGTATATTCGTGGGTAATAACTCAACGTTCTGTCTATGGCTCGGGTTTCGACTTCGGCCGTGAAAGCTTGCACACTTACATTTTTTTGTTTGTTCTAATCGTAAGATCTGAACATCTGAATTTTTAACCAATTTTCTCGACAATTTAATCTACCGAGGACTTTAACATGTAAAATCAAACTTTCGTAATTTCCTACTTACTTAATTATTTTAGGCAAAACACCTTTAAATAAAAGTTTTTAAACATGAAATTCTGCATCTAAATCGATAAACAAAATTAATTTTACACGCTTTGTAACGGTAGAAATTTGATTCGAAAATTTCGAAAGTTATCTCAGAAATAGATAGCGATAGTCATGGAACTGCAGCAAAATGATGGCGTTTTATCCACTAGAGTTTAGACGGGAGCATAAAGTCAAAGAATACATAGCTATATCGATATTTATTTCTGAGGTAATTTTCAACATTTTCATATCTAATTTCTGCTATTATAAAGTATGCAAAATTAATTGTGTATAGTGAGACTTCGTTTTTTGCTTCTTGTTCAATACTTAGTAGAATGAAATTAATGAAATTAATTTGACCTGATGATGAGAGCTTAAGCTCTCGAAACATGTCGTCCATCTCTTTTGATTAAATAAAGAGTTTTATATCTTGTTCTGGAAGTAAATTTAGTGTTTTACTATTTTCATTCTACTAAAATTAATTGTGTTTATTGATTTAGATGCAGAATTTGACGTCCTAAAACTTTATTTTTTTGCCCAAAACAATTAGGGGAGCAAAAATTACGAAACTGTTTTACGTGTTGAAGTCCTATGTTCGGCAGTCACGGTCACCATTTTTAATTTTCACGTTTTAGGGCCATATCATAGTTATTAATCAACTGAAAATGCATTTCATAAGTTGGCATCATTTTTCTTAACTTAAAACTTAGTTAGCGGAGTATATAATGACTTCTTCGTCGGCTACGTCACTGGCCTACCTCATTTTTGAAAGCGACATAAAAAATCACTCAAACATCAAAAATAATGATCGTTTTGGTTCCATAGTTGCAATAATGAGAATTGTGCAGAGCAAACAATCATGGCGTAACTGCGAATGAATGTTGATTGTCAACAGGGGCATTATTACATTATTACAATCATTATATAGAAAGTACTGTTCGCCAGTTTCTTTGTTCAGATATTATACATTAATTTGCACGATTCAGAACTTTCAACTCAACAACGCGTTTCCAGAAGTTTGGTCTGTTTGTAACGGCTTCACTTTGATCAAACTTTGACATCTCACATGGCTATTTTCTGGTAGCATGTGTTACTTCAGTGGCACGTTACAAACAATTTATATAAACCTGCAGTAAAATTTTAAAAAATCGTACTTTTTGACAGAACCGGAAGTTCGAAATAACTATTGACTTTAGACGTACTTTCTTTGTAGGAAATTTTATACTCTGCAAAATCGTTTGTATGCCATTTTGTTTCCTTATCTAGTTTGATCTCGTACCGTTTAGAGCTGAAAGCTGAAAAACACATTTTTAACTTTCTTTTACTTTAAAGGCGCCATTTGACAATTTTTGACAATTTTCATACTGATACTCTGAATGTGTCATTTCATTTTTGTAAATTATAGACGCTCGACAACTGAGGTCATTAGCGAGTTCATTTTTCTTACATGCTGTACTTATACATAAAATATGGACTGACCCCAAAATATCTCCAGAAATTAATACCTATAAAAATATCCCCAACAAAAAAAATTACAAAAAAACGGGTAATTATATGTCTGTATCGCGGGTACAGCCAGATGACTGAATACCGTTAAATACACAAATAAATTATTGTATTCGTTCTCATGGAAAGAAATACATCCACTTTTATTTATCTTGCAAAATCAAATATGTTCATAAAATATAATAAGTGTAATTTTATTTTTTTGTATTATAAATTGTTATCCAATACCTATATATTTTGAAATTTAATTATAAAAAAAGAATACCTATATTAAAATCGTAGACTTGGCGTTTGTACCTGACGGCAGATTCATACTTTACTATACAGCCACACTGGCTTACTATATCTGATACCTACCTTAACATAGCTATACATGTTTCACATGTCAACCACTTCCCCGTTTCCGTTACAGCTAATATTTTAATAAATTCCCGATATAAAGAAATCTCAGGAAATAAAGTTACTTACTTGTACAAAAAAATTATACTTTTATGAAGCACATTTATTATTATTCATCACAAGTTACATCTCACTACTTTCACCATCCTTTTTATTTTTAGTGGACGATTTATAAATTACTATTTGTCGCAAATCAAATACATTGTCGATATTGACGGTAGTGCAATGATTTCATTATGTAAGTGACTTTCAATATCACTGCATAGTAACAAAAATAAGCCGATTATGTAAACAAGAGATTGAAATATACATTAACCCGAATTAGGTACACTTTTTATGGAGGGTTCAAATATTATTGTTCAGGGACGTTTTTCCCAGGGATATTATTACTGGAATATTTTTGGCCAGAATTTATCTCTAATGTGCATCGAAATCCGGTTGTGTCAAAAACTGATTATTTTGGGATTTTACCTATATGCAATTTTTGGAATTATTCATCATCAGACACTATCATTTCCAGAATGAAGTATGGACGACTGGATTTCTAATTAACAGAATAAAAAAATGATCCTATATGAGTAATCAGCCATCAGCTTATGGTCTCATCATTATAAATTCTGTGAATTGATGAGTGTGTATTGTTCTAGCAGACATTTCGGCTACGCAATGCCATTACCCGGTTGGTGACATTTCGTTATTAATAAAAAACATTATTTATGTAGCAAATTACATTCTATCAGATCCGGCATAAAGAAAGAAAATATCTTTCAACTGAACACCATTATAGATTACCTATCTCAGCAATGTGATCGAAATGCTTACTATTCTATATGAATGAGATAAACATAATTTTTACGAACGCTCTTAATCTAACGCTGATTAGAAAAAGACGTGAATATTAGGCAGCCATCACTACCTGTTTCCTTCTACTGTTTATTTAGCTGAGATGGTAAATTCATTGAAAACATATCAAAGAAGCATCAAGAGCGATTTGATCATCTTGCAAGGCTGCAGTGCATTGAAAACCTCTATATTATTAAACGAGCAAATCTTGTATATATGAATACCTATGTACCTATATAAATATTTTCTCGAAAACGGCCCTAACGATTTGGATGAAATTTACTGAAAAGGGGTTTTGGGGGGCAAAAAATCGATCTAGCTAGGTCTCATCCCTGGAAAAATTCGTTTTCTTATCGATTTTATCACTTTAAAAAACAGTTTTTTTAACGTTATAAAACAGTGTCGTGTGGTGAGTAGGCTTTGGAAAAAACAAACTATTTTCATTATTTATGTCAAATTACTCTGACAGTCAATCTTTATCTTATTAAAATAATCAGTAATTATTTGAAAATATGTAGGTACATAGTAGGTACATACGTTATGTAGTATGACGTATACTGACGTATAATAATATTATCTACTTATAGGTATGTAATTTTTTTTCTTAAAAACGACTAACGATTTTAATGAAATGGGAACTTTAAGTACAATTTTTTTTGAACTCATCGAGCAAAGCTCGGTCATCCAGATATTGGTTTAGTTAAGCACGTTGATTTTACTAGTTGTTGAAAAATGTGCGTCGACAAAACAAAAGTTACGAAATATAGGTACTTTGAACAATATTGTAAGTTCTTATTATGTAAATAAATATCTAATATCAAAAAATATTATTTCTCATTTGAGCTGATTTATTTTATCTTATATCCTGCAGAGCATCACGCTGTCCTTAGCCTTAGCGATAATATTCTCCTTGCGCCCGCCCTGGCTCGTACGTAGTTAGGTTATGAATGTGGACAAAACATTGCATGTACTCAGTGAACTCGTCATTTAATTGACCGTAAACTTAATCATTCATAATTTGCATGTGTGCTCTTCGCAGTAATTGTGCAAGAAAACTTTTTAGGAGTGATTTCGATAGACAGTGTAAGGAAAAAGCGTGACGAAAATAGTATACCGACTGTAATAAAATTATCATAGAGTTTACGACCCACGTTTTTATATTTATGAACCTAAATTAAATATTATTTTTTTCTTTTTAGTACATTTAAAAAACAGTTTAACTTAAAAGTGGTTTTACCTATTTTTATTTTGAAATCAAGCTTCTTTCCTCTCAATGAATTTTTCAAAAACAAATTTCTTTTAAATGGCGATTCATTGGCTGAATATTTTTTGACGTGAATAACGTCTAATGTGTCATACTGGGGTGGCATTTGTTACGGAAATAGAAGGAAGTATTTGTCATGTGAAACAAAATACTGTATACTTAAGGTCTATACTCTATGTTGATGTAAACTAGGTGGCTGTGTGGTAAAGCACTAGGCTACTTACAGGTACAAACGCTAAACCGAGGTTCGAATCTCGAAGGTTTCTAATATTTATTCTTTTTGTTTAATGAACATATACAAGGTGATTCTGTAATGAGTACCATAAATGATACATGATGTCCCTACTGTCAAAATAATACGAAAACCAAGAATAACTTTTTTTCCAAAAGTGCTTCCCTAACAAGATACAGGGTGTTAAAAGGGTCGATTTGGAGAACACTTATTTGCTCGTATCTTTTAACTGAGTTGAACAATTTAATTCATTTTTGATAGACATCTACTACATAATAAGGACCGTAAACGGACAAAATTTTGTTGCATTTGAACAACCCAGTGGCGTAGAATTGGGGGTCATGTGACACTTTTTCCCCCCAAAGTTGCTGTTGGGTTTTTCCATTTTTCTTTGTTTTTTTAGTATTATTGGTTCAAATACAACAAAAAGGTACACTTGTTTCATTTGCCCAGAAGCGTCCGTTTCCGAGATATTCTGACTTGCGTGTCACTATGTGAAATAAAAGGCTGCAAATTTATCACAGAAAAAGTTTTATTAACAAACAAATAAAATACTTAAAGTCGAATACATCTAGGTAATAAAGTTTAATTTACAAAAAAATAAAAATTCGTAAAAATAAAATTAAAGTAAGTTTTCAAAGTGTTCTCCCTTGGAACATGACCCCCAATTCTACGCCACTGGGTTGTTCAAATGCAACAAAATTTTGTTCGTTTATGGTCATTATTATGTAGTAGATGTCTACCAAAAATGAATTAAATTGTTCAACCCAGTTAATAGATACGATCAAATAAGTGTTCTCCAAATCGACCCTTTAACACCTTGTATCTTGTTAGGGAAGCACTTTTGGAAAAAAAGTTATTCTTGGTTTTCGTATTATTTTGACAGTAGGTACATCTGTATCATTTATGGTACTCATTACAGAATCACCTTGTATAGGTACTGGATAACAATTCAAAATATAAAAAAATAAAATTACAATTATTTTATTTATTATATTTTAGGAACATTTGCTTTTATATAAGAGAAATAAAAATGCGATGTATTAATACAATTATTTGTGTTTAACGGTATTGACCCATCTGTCTACCTGCGACACAGACATGAGTATATTTAATAAAAATTAACCGATAAACATATTAAGGTGCATTTTCATGTGACGCTAGACGCTGGCGTCTAGCGTCAAATGTGGTCACGTGACATAAACGCCATCTTGAAAAACTGTAGCGTCAAAGCTAAACATTGTTTAGCTTTTACGCTGGCGTCATTAGTTGTTTCTGGTCATTAGTGATGCGAGTTTTCTACAGCTAGGTACAGATTAGTGCATCAAGTATTAATAAAGTTTTATTATAAAAAGTGCAGTTTAAATAATGGATGAACCCAAAAACGTTTTTTTCTGATATATTTTTTTTATTCTGTATAGCAATTTCATTAAGTACAAGAGTAGCTATAACCCTATTTCGTCTAAGTCGTTTAATTTGCGCTTGCCAAATTATTTTTTTACACTCATATATCCATTTTTGATAATCGTATTCAGACATTGTCTTTTCTGTTAATAAATTTACAAAGAGCTTATTTATTAATTATTATAACAAATTCACCAGGGTTTTGATTTATGGATGTCTTTATTTGACGCTCTCTTTACAAGTTTACAACTGTCAAAACCTTGCTGTCTACTGACGCTAAAATTTGACGCTGGAACTTGACGCTACAGTTTTTCAAGATGACGTTTATGTCACGTGACCACATTTGACGCTAGACGCCAGCGTCTAGCGTCACATGAAAATGCACCTTTATAGTAGAAGCGAAATGACCAATTTCTTTTGTACACCGTTATAGTATGTATATAAAGTGCACATTTTACAAGTGGTTATAACGGTAAATATAATATTCGAGTGGTTTTGGGAAATTAGTGACGAATGTTTTACATGTCGTTAACAATTAACAACTTTTCTGAGAATTCTCTATCGTGTCAATATAAAGATATTACAAGTAGGTAAAGTTGTTCAATTACAAAACCGCTATAAAAGGAGCGTGACATTTCCTATATTTTTAAATTATTATGAAACATATCTCAAAAGTGCGTTAATTATGTTGACCATAATTCTTTGAGGCCAAAACGGGACGAAGAGAAGGAATATTGTTTGGAAGGAGCAAAAAAAAATGTTGGACTTTCTCAGTCATGTTATAATCACCGCCCGATGAATTTCTCGGCATAGGATTGATCTATACCTAGAGGTGGTACAAACTGTTATTTTTTAATAACAGTTCCGTTCCTGTTACGCTTACGGAACAGTTCCAAAAAGCTGTTACTTTTTAACAGTTCCAACGTTGGAACCTTGACATTCTCGGAATAGCTTGTAACATGCAACGTATAAAAATTTGAAATTTATTATGAAGTGTATATTATTTGTATTTTTTCGTGAATTAATTCTATTATTCAAGTTTAATAATTTAAGGTACCTAATTATTAAAAAAACGAAATAAATTTGTCGACAATATATTAAAAATACACTTTTACAGAAAATCACTAGCGAAAAATGGATTTTACCATTAAATAAAAGCGTTATTTAAAATCAACAAAGAAATGAAAACAAAAATATTACATGACTCCAGATTATTATTTTAACTGATTAGTTTTTTGCACATGATAATATGATTCATTCCAACAGTTTCTTAATGCAGAAGAATGTCCGTTCTGTTACTCGAAACAGTCGAAGCATTGGAACAGCCCGGAACAGGTATTTTATTAAACTGACAACTGTTCCAATCTGTTCCTCGTTCGAAACTGTTCCAAAATGTTCCTTGTATTTTGTATCATCTCTATCTATACCGATAGATTTATAGGGGAAGGACTGGGATACGTGCGGTCAAGTGGCCCCTTCAAAACGTATTACTAAACGATACAATAATAATTACGTTTTGTCACTTATAATTTGTTTATACGTTTAATTCTACCGATAATAAAAATCAACGTACATCATGATTCATGACGTTACAACTGTACACACAGCACCTAGAGATTAAAATGCCGTAATTGAGGAAAACTTGTGCTTCCCCAAAAAAAAAATCATGACTCGGTAATGGCCTTGATGTGTTATAATATTATAACGTTTATAATTAAAAATTTTTTAGTATGCACTTATGTTTATAGATTTTGGAACGGAATACCCCGAAAAAATATTCAGCCGATTCACGGAAAACTATATCTAGGTACGTAGTGTGTTCATAAAAAAATAATTGAGATAAGGAACTCTGCATAGCAATAAAATTTTCATTGCAGGATAAAAAATGTTATCTGTGAAAATATGAATATAAATTATATAATATACTTTTTGGTTCTGTGTAGTTACCAGAGATCTGAAAAGTCAAAAAAATGTCTCTAAATTGTAATAAAATAAACGGTCTGACACAACTCGGACTAACTTTACCGTATACAGGGTGTCCAAGACTTGCGTTGTCGGGGATTATATTGATTTTGGGTGAAGATAGAAAAGAAGTTTAAATGCAAAAGTTGTATAAATTTTAATGGTGTATAACCTTAAAATATTTTCAATTATACAGCCTGTCCCATTTAAGCGTGGCAGATCAAAGTTATGTTTTTTTCAACCTAGCACCCTGTTTTTATTTGTTTTTTCAATTCTGCACCTAAATGTGAATAGAAATTGTAAGGGAAGCTATGCTCGAAAATTCAGTAATTTTTGAGTTATTCAAGTTTTTTAGAAATTTTTAACACGTGCAGACCTTTACCTAAAATTCGACATAGCCAAAATAGAAATATTTATCAAACTGAAATTTTGAGGATCACTAGATAATAGACGGATAAATCAATGTCTGTCCTAAAAAAATGAATTTATTATACAGGGTGTTCAAAATAATGTAATTCTTTTACCTAACTTCAATCACGTGTAACTTTTGATTGTTAAATACAACGAGGTTATTTTTTTGCTGGAATTGTATTCTTTAGGTTTAGGATATTTACTAACACTTTTATTAAGGGTTGTCCAAAACTAAACCTAATATTTTAATACGAAAATATGAGGTTTAGGTTTGGACAACCCTTAATAAAAGTGTTAGTAAATATCCTAAAGAATACAATTCCAGCAAAAAAATAACCTCGTTGTATTTAACAATCAAAAGTTACACGTGATTGAAGTTAGGTAAAAGAATTACCTTGTAATGCAATATATTGCAATTTATTGAACCTGTTGAGTGTTGCCACTGGGAAAAATGTCTAATTCTTCCCTACAATGATATGAGAAAGTAAAAAATGAATTTATGTAAAACTAGCGGTCTCCGTCCGGCTTATTATCCCCCCGCGCGAAATTCTCCCCCTGCGAAGCGAAGTGGTGGTGTTGAATATTAGTAGGACTCCACCTATATATGCTAAAATGCAAAATAATTTCAGAGTCACGCTTTGTTACTATCCCACAGGAATTATCCCCCCACCCCGTGAGAAATTTATCAAAATAAAATATAGCCTATATCACTCAGGGATAGTGTAGCTTTCTATTAGTGAAAGAATTTTTAGAATCAGTTCAGTAGTTCCAGAGATAAGAAATTATGATTTATTACCTCCCCACCTGCGAGAAATTCTCTCCTGGCGAAACGAAATTACCTGTCGTTGTTCTCGCTTCGCGCAGGTACTTGCCTACAGTTTATAATATTAGTACCTATATAGTATATTAGTATAAATTGGTATATGATAAAATCAATCGATTTAAAACCCCTTATATCCACACCATATTATTCACATAACAATTAGAGGTGAAAATAATAAATATCTCAGACAGCTAGGCTGCCATGATTTTTGAGCTATATCTAAGAAAAAATCAAATGACCACTGTCGGGACTTGAACCCGAAACCCCCAGTTTCCGGCTAGGTGAGTTACCGATTTCTCCACAGTGCCCGAGAGTGGAAACCGATCTCTTCTTATATATACTTATATTATTATTCTTATATATTCTTATATATATATTAGTATACTTAGATAGTAAAAATTTTACACACCCGCTTTACCCCCTTTTGGGGTTGAATTAAAAAGAAACTCGGATAGCCTAATACCTTCCTCAATAAAAAATTTTTAAATCGGTCTGGTAATTCCTTAGATTAGCGCGTTCAAAGTTCAAATCCATAAACTCTTCAGTTTTATAATATTAGTATAAGTAGATAACCGCACATTTAAACAAAGTGATTTCGGTAGATGCTTTTCTATTGGTTGACAAATCACCTTGGTTTATGAATCAGGGCAACACCCCCCTGTGACCCTTTTATATATTATTATTTGTTAGAGTTGTCGGAAAAACATAATGAGTTTTCCAGTAATAACAAATCGATAAGTTAAAGAGAATTGGTATAATTTACCTATATTATTTCGATACTGATAAGTTTACGTTCCCAATGTTTTACTAAAAATTGTACTTATGTAAAATATATTTATAACTAGTCTGTACCCGCGCATGTTGTTTTTTGGCTACTGCTCTGGAAACATGATTTCTCGTCTATCATACAAAATAAGTACCCAAAAAACGCTAAAAACACCGCCAGAACACAAAATTACGGGTATCGTTTCTATTTCATATTAGATATTACAACATACGTTTAAAAAGTCCAAGTTAGTGATGCGCGATACGAGATGCTTTAGTCGTATGTCTTGATGCGCGATACGAGATGTTTTAGTCGATTGCCTTGATTGCTCAAACATCTCGACGCCTCTCGATGGTTGTCACTTGGACTCGATTGTTGTTGTTTCATAGTTCACCGAGACCGAGTTGCACAGTATTGAATCGTACACTGTCGAGAGGCACATAATATACAATCGATCATCACTCAACAACTGTGGTCGAGTCGATGGTCGATTGTGCAGCAAACGTGTAATACGAATTCAATAGTGAAGAGATCACAGAGTAGTGAGTACCGACTGAACAGTATAAACAGTGAACAATCAACGAGTCGCATGAACGTCAGTCGACTAGCATATAACCTTGAATCGCGATTATATGTAATCTCATTCGTTGCAATTGCTATAACCTATGTGGCAAATAATCAACTTGAACAATCGAACATTTAGATCGTAAAATCAATTGTAAAAACATCTCGTATCGCCCATCACTAGTCCAAGTTCTGGGCGCCTATAATATATGAATTGTAAAACGCATGTCTGCTATGATGATGGAAGGAAGAATTAGACATTTTTTCCAGTGGCAATAGGATCCATAAAATGCAATATTGATGTTAACATATTTGCATGTGTTCATTAACGTTTTGGCATTCTTTGTGCCATCCTCAGGGTGTCCAATACTCTCATTATTATTTTAATGACCATGTTACCACTGGGAAAAATTTCTAATTCTTCCTTCAATCATCATTAATATTGTGGATCGCAATTTTACTCTAAGAGTCTACACCAACTGGAGTCAACCGTACATGACGTCTACTATCTTCATACAATATCAAACGTTGCTTTGAATGATGCTTTGTTCAAGATTGTTATAGTTTTATGTAAAATGCAATATAACGAACGTACACACATACGTTTTACAACAGCAGAGTTCCCACCTTTCTATAAGTGAAAATATTACCAAACTACTTATTTTTTCATAATTGCAGTGGCGGCGCTAGGATATTTTGTTAGGGTGGGCCAGACTTGGGTATGGTGTTCTGAAGGTGGGCAATAACATTTATTCCCAAAATTTCAGTGCTCGTCAAAATTTTAACCCAGGTTACTTGCTACAGAATTTACAAGAAAAATTGTTGAAATTTCGAGGGTTAAAAACGTATTTAAAAGATAAACTAGAGATTGGGGAATATTCCAGCGTGGGCCAAGGGTTGGGCCAAGACAGTTTAAGGTGGCCCATGGCCCACCCTCAAACGCCGCCACTGCATAATTGGCGCCAAATATTTATACTTATGAAATCGTGATACATTTTTAGAGTGTTGGGTCTCCAAGTCACTATATGAATATTATGAAGTATTAGAAATACCTTGTATTATTAATACCTTGTATTATTGACATTATACACAGTGCTTAGCATCATAATATTATATAGGGTTACGAATGTGTGTTTTTTAAAAAATAATTAACCACACCTGAAGATGGCAACTCGTTGCTGAAACGCGTAGTGTAAATTCACAAGAAAACACAAGACGGACATAATACAAGGTATTTCTAATATTTCATAATATTATTATGAAATCGCATTATCGTTTCAACTCCCTGCTGCGTAAATATAGTATTTAAAATTAGGACATTTAGCGTTTTGATCGCCACTGTACCAGCGACGCGGGACAAACGAAAAAATCGGGACGGTCCTAGCAGAATAGGGACGCCGGACGGGTGGCAAGTAGCAACCCAGATTCAAATCCACTTAGGACGACTTATTGAACACCCGCGTTATTTATGCTAGTGGCAACACTGATCCATAACCACGTAGGATTTAAAGACTTTTTGAACACCCGTTTTTTTATTATTGATATTCTGTATGCCATATTCTCTTGTTCATACTGTATGAAGACAAATTTCCCCGTTGTTACGGTAGTCAGCGTTTCCCAAAAACGGGTGATGCGAATTGAGCTCTGCGGTCAACTGGTTTTATTAGCTGACATAAATGATTGAGAATTCTGCTTAATTAAACAATTCCTCCAATGAGTCATGACGGTGTTTTGGGTGTGCTGCGACTTTCCCTGGAACTATTACGGAAACTGCGGTTCTTTTGTCTGTATTATGTATTCTGTTGGTTTTGTTTGGTTTGTGGCGCATCGCGCAGATGGAAAACGACAGATAAAGGACGCTACGCCATTGTTATTTTCTGAATAATGAAAACAACGTATACAATCGGACATCGGTGTCAAAACTTAACAATAGTGTTATTGTGCTGTGTTGCTGATTAAAGCCACGTAAACATCAAAACTCCGAGAAATAAATGTTGATAAGAAATTACAATACTAATTTATATAATTATTAATTCTGGTAAAAATGACCGCAGAAAAGAGATTATAGACGTAACTTTAATGAACTCTGTTGTCGAGCGTCTATAATCTACAATTTAACTTTCACATTTTTATGCCTCTATATTTTTGGGAAACAAAAGAACGGTAAATGTACAGGTAGGTACTTAACTTTACCGTATTCTACTGTCAGAAGTATATTATTACATTTTCAATATCATTGATATATCGGATGATTTCTATGAGATTACGAGATGCCAAGAAATAGTGGATCAAAAATGCAGCGACGGTGTTTCTCTACTTCTTTATAATCTTCCCGCAAAAATGTTCTGACTTCCGTCGTAAAAGAAAACCTAATCAAAATCGGTCCATCAACTAAAGATTTATGATGTCACACAACACACAACAATCTTCTTTTTGGATCAGGGGTTAAAAATAAAAAATAATTCGACTGATGACCAGTCCTATACTTCCCACCTAGTAAATATTTGCAAAAAATAAACACTTTTTTTTTTATTCTTTGACTAGGCCCAAATAACCTTAGCTGTTGGTGGTCTTTAAAACACAATTTAATTTTTATTCTTTGAAAAAAGCATGGCCCTCTTTTTTGTTTGGTGATCTACTGATGGCTAGCTTAATATAGCAAAAATCATGGTTACCTTGATTTACGTACAATTTTTATTTTTTTTAGTAAAATATTTTTTTTCTCGAAAACTATACATTTAAGAGAAAAAAAATATTAACATTTTTTTCATATTATAACATCTAGAATTCATTTATATTTTTTTTTACCTATGTTAATACGTGACATTGAGGACGTTTTTTTGAATATCTCAGGATCCACTGAACCGATTTGACTCAAAATCTAATCAGATCTAAGTTAAAGGCTGATAAACACAATAGAACAATCGGCATGCCCGTAAGTTGTTCCGTTCTTAAGATATCGAAGGCGAAAAATTGACCACCCACACACACACACATACACACACATACACACACATACACACACACACACACATACAGACATCAGTCAGAAAATGATCTTAAACGATTGCTAGGGTCTCAAAACGTGAAAATCTGTTAAAATCTCGAAATATTTTTTTCGGACTAAATCCATTACTTCCCTACCATAGTAGAGGTGGGAAGTAATAATGAAGGTAGTACAATGCTGCATTTATAACAAATTCAAAACAATAAAGATCCCACAATTTAGTGATGATTTTGGAATCAAATTATCAATGTATTGGAAAACGTACTTTGTATCAAGGAAAAATATGGTCATATTTGGAATATTCAGGGTTTTAAAGATTAATCAGAAATTTCAATTCGGTTTTTATAATCTGTGCGAAACAAGTTATAAATATTTTACCGCAATAGTTTATTAATGTTTTGCCGACAGAGTTTGATTTTCTGATAATAATAAACTATTATAAAATGTAATAAGAGTCGGAGCATTACAAGGCATTTTTTTGAAACAGGAAAATCCCACGAACTCATCTACAAAAACCAAAGTCCTGGCCTCAGAGACGTCAGACAGAGTCACGTCGTGACATTAGCAGACGTAAATGGGGGAGAATACAAGATCTTTAGAGAAGAGAATGGTACCTTATACTGATACAAAGTGTTTTTCTCCTACCTATAGGCCGAAAGTTCGTACTTTCGTCCCTGCCAAGCGGGAACAAAATCGCTCTTTATTGCCGTGGTACGGACAAGTGCGCGTGCGCAATAGTACTTATGCCGGCTCTCACGCACCTACTTCTGTCTCCTACACATTAAAATTATTTCCTTTAAAATTATTTTTTAATAATTTTAATAATAAAAAATAATTTTAATAATAAAATAAAATAATAATTTTAATATTTTTTTTTTCAATTTTGTGAACTTTCGGCCTGGCAGGAGAAAAAATAGTATGCGCAACACGGGAGGAAATTACTACATCTCCTTCCGCGTACACACAATATACTATTTTGACATGAATAACGTCTAATGTCTCATGCTGGGGTGGGGGTGACGATCCGAACCTTTCCATTCGTAATCGTCACGAACAGAAAGATTTACACTCTCCACGGATTCGTCCGTTCTCGATGAACTTGGTCGTCCGGAATTTGCTTTTTCCAGTGTTGAACCAGTCTCTTCAAACTTTTTCAACCATTTTCGAGGGGAAAACTTGACGCATCATTTAAGTTACGCAAACCACAATGACTGCAAAATTCTCTCCGTACTCTAGTCGTCGATTCACCGTTTTTTAAAATTCTCGCACACAGAACGAGCGGTCCACTTCCAAGAAACGCTTCATAGCGACTGAATTCCTAGAAGCCAGGCAATTGATTAACATACCCCCGCATCTCTCAGATTTGTTGCGTTTGCGCAGTAAGCCAATATAAACTTTCTTTTGAGACACGCTGTATATTGTAAGACGGCATACAACTATGATGGTAGTCGACCAGACCAGTACTCATTGAAAAGCAGCGACGGTTATGTTCATAATTATATTGTGCGTTTACATAACTAATATCGTACGAATATTCAGTCGAGCAACAAATCAAATACCCATTGACCACCAACTACAGAATCTGGATTCTTACGTTCGTCTCAATACTGATCAGTGTTCAAATTTCATTACCAAAACCACGTAAACGAAATTATATACTTTAGGCAATTTCGGGTTATGGCAAATGGCAATTAAGTTTCATTTGCACCGTGGTTTCATAAAATCGCGCCCTACTTTTTTTCTATTACAACCGTATAATTTTCATGACGATTTATTATTTTGCATGGGCATACCCGTAACATATATACATCATATAACATCTTATTAATATACACAAAGCATCGCGTAGGATTCATTTTTAGAGCAATTTAAGGACAATCTTTCGAAGTGATCTCTATACCAGTTAGCGTTCTCTACGGTCCATGGACAGTCATCGTATCACATCGCTATTATTATTATTGTACACAAGGAGCTGGACTAGTTTTTGCGGGGCAGACATAGAATACAAGTCGTTATATGTGGATTGACCGAAACAGGTATTTTTACGTAAATTGAGTCAATCGTGTACGTCTGTTATACAAAAGAAATCTTGTACTATTATACAATATTACTGCTTCAATAAAACCAGAGAACTGAGAGCCATTGCACTGTATTATACAGTATACGCGTCTAAAGTGCCCCAGGGGACAGTGTGGTCCAGTGGTTTAAAGCGGATTTAAATTTTCCAAAATATATTTACAAAGATATGGTACAAGTATACATAAAATTATCTACATAATGGCGGGTTCCAATTCGCCTTCACATCGGAACCCAACTCGCCTCTTAAATAATGACCACAAAAACTGTGGTTTTTTAGCCCATTTGGACGTCCACAAATTTTTAATTGATTTGCGATCTAAATGATAACGGCTTGTAATTTTATTTTATTTTATTCTATGAGCCATCCAGAGATAATCTATAACTAGATTCTGCGCAATCGGATATTTGAAACTCGAAGTCTAAACACGATAGTTAAAACATATTTGTTCTATACAGGGTGTCCCAAAAAGAATGGGACATAAAGTAACAGCTGATTCCTCACAAAAAAATATTGCGATTGACCCCAACATGTCTATTCCGAAAGTTGATATTAAAAGAGATACAGGGTGTCAAAGTTCAATTTTTATTTTTATCATTATGACGCGGCATTTTAATAAGAAACATTGAATTTTTAAATAAAACTGTCAAAATTCCCATGATAACGTCGCGCCAGCGTTTTCAAAGCCACCTATGTTTATTTTCAAAATTTGCCATTTAAAACCACATTGCATCGATTACTTTAAGTGCAAATATCTTGCGAAAGGTTACTCCTAGCCACTTTTACAAAGTATACCTTTTTTACGTAAAAATGACGGAAAAAGTTATTTTTTAATTCAAAAAAATAGTACGAGTGCGTATAAAAAAGTTATGACTATTTGAATGAGTGAAAAGGTGTGTAAGTGGCGCCCCCTATACAAGTATAAGAGCCATACCAAGGTCAGATTTGAATTTCTCAAGTCAAAAAATTCCCATATATAAAATTTCATTACAATGCCTAAATTATTTTAAAAGTTATTTAAGAAAATCAAAAATAAAAATTAAACTTTGACACCCTGTATCTCTTTTAATATCAACTTTCGGAATAGACAAGTTGGGGTCTATCGCAATATTTTTTTGTAAGGAATCAGCTATTACTTTATGTCCCATTCTTTTTGAGACACCCTGTATACAGACTTTTTATGAGAATTTTAGTGTTGATGGCAATGGCAAAGCAGTACGATATTCAAACAAAAATACAATCAAATAATAATTGTAATTATTAACATTCTTGGAAAAGAGAAAGAGTTAGCAAATATGCATTCATATTTTGTTAGTGTTATTATTTACAAATGATAACAATCTATTATTTCGGTAGGTGAGGCATGTATGAAATGTACAGTGTGTTCACAATTACTGTTACTGTGCGTATAGATGCCACCCAGATATTAATTCTTTGAGGGAAGCCATAGTTGCCGAATGCGCATTAATTAATGCAAGACAGTTGCTCAACGTTAGAAACTCTTTTATTAACAGACTGAGATATTGTTTAGTTGAAAATGGGGGGTTATTTGAATATTTATTATAATTTTATTTTCTTTATTAAGTATTACTTTTCGTTGGTTAATAATAAAAAACCTCGTAAAAAACCAATTAAATTCTTCATTACTTAGATAGGTACCTGTTTGTTTTCTTGAATTGTAAATTATAGACGCTCGACAACTGAGGTCATTAGTTTGTTTTCTTATTATAGTCTATACGAGTATAGAAGTAAAAGCCAAAATACTTAAAAATGGCAGACAACGTTAATTCCCTATGTTGGACTTTGAGACACTTTTACCATGGTAATTCAGTGTGAAAAGTACTTTGAAAGTTGATATTTTAGTGTTAAAAGTCGCACTAGAAACCAAGTATAGGTAATAGTCACTGCTCGGTTTCTTCAATTCTAAATTGCTGTTTCTGGTACGACTTTTAACACAAAAATATCTACTTTCAAAGCACTTTTGGCACTGAATTACCATGAAAACTATGACAAAATTCAGTGCTTAAAGTATCTACCTTTATCTTAAGGTAGTTGTCTTGTAATAATAACATCCGAAAGTTTCGTTCATAATACGCTCTTAAACAATAAATAAGTAGGTATAGTGTTAATAAATTAAGAAAAATCGCAGGATAGTGGACAAAATATTTAATAAATCAAATATTTTGTCCACTATCCTGCGATTTTTCTTAATTTTATTATAATCACGATGGACACGATTTCTAATATAAATATAGTGTTAATTGTTAAATGTAAAAAAATTTTGTTAGAGATTGTACCTAAACTGTTGTTCACATAGTTACACATATTTCACTTAGTTTGTTCGCTTGGATTATATAAAAATATCATAATGTTTTCTCATAAATTGTTGAACTTTGCGTTATTATATCTCAACAATAAAAAGGTCAAAAATTTTTGGATTTTCTCTTTTAAACTCAGAACAAAAACATCAATGAACCGTTAGTTTTTTGAAAATTTCTGACTTACTTTTTTTTAAATTAAAAAACTTGTCAAAAACACAACCTTTCCTATGCTCTCCGTGTTAATTATCCGAACTTTAATTAAGTTCATCTCGAGTTATAGATGGTCAATCAACTTCAAATTTTAATGGTATTTATATTATAGTATCCTTAATGAGTATACGAAAATTTAGAATTTTCGGACACTATGCCCATAGCACGACAAGTACCTTAAATTTACATTCCAAGTCGTAAGAAAAATCGAGCATGATATGTACATATTTTTAAGTATTAAACTTTCAGATTGCAAGCACAACGTTTGAAATGACAACGCAAGCGCTGCAAACAAAAAGTAAATTATATGTTACGGCTCAGACAGTGAAATTAAGACAATTTTCTGAACGCGATTCACAAAACGCATAGTACCTATTATAATATATGTACAGTGGCGTAACCACAGGGTGGCAGGATTGGCTAAAAGCAAGGGGTTCTCGGTTTCAGGGGGCCCCGGGCCCCCGCGGCAGCTAATAATACCTGGATGTGTAGCGCACTACCCGACAAATCTGCAAAGCGTAATAGGTTTCATTAAATGCACGTATCCCCCATATCATTCCTAGTTCTTCTGCATATTTAGGATTTTTGCAAATTTTTCCTTCCATTAATTACCGGAATGGGATGGAGGAGGTTAGGGGCAACATTCGTTTTTGTCGAGTAGAGCGCATTAATGTTCAATATGTCAGAGGGCCCATCACAAAATTATACCAGGGGCCCAAATTTATAGTTACGCCACGAATATGTAGTAATTATGAACTAATGTAATTTTGAATTTTATTGACGTTTTGTATCCTTTTATTGGCAGTGCAAATAAATAAATATTATTATTATTTTTATTATAATAAATGGATATGTAACGAAACCTTATTCGGTTTACTATTCTGTATATTCTGTCTTTTTTTCTTTTTCAGCCGAATTCCGAATAGTGTGTCCTATTCGGTTACAAAATTAGAGTTTAAAATATTATAGCAAAAGATTTATTGTCAAAAGAACAAATAAATAATAATACCTACTTGAAGTGATGATTTGTCGCAGATAAAAATTGAACATAGTCCAAGAGCTCGAAGTAAAAAATTGCAAGATTTTTGTGAAGGCTAATATTTTGAGATTAGCTAGTATTTAGGCTGTAAATAAATATACTACAGATCAGCATGTCAACGGTCCGGACACTCGGCGTCGGGGCACTTTAAAAGACGTAAAAAAAACTAATGATTTGTAAAAGCTGAAATTTGGTAGTGTTAATTTAGTGAAAAAAAACAGTCAGACCTCATTTTGACAAAAGCGACCTAGTCAGCAATCAGTAGAAGTTTGAAACTTCTATAGTCTTGCCTCAAATAGTGAATTATATTGAGCCAATGTTGTATTTTCTAAAAAATTAAATATCGTAATTACCACGGATAACTACCTAAACGTTTGTTATTTATTTGTCAAATTATTGGTTCCGCAAACATTTAAATATAAAAATAACCACGCATTCTAGAGAGTTGGCACACCTGAATATTATTTTACAGAAATGTGCAAGAGAGAAACGACTTTTAGGGAGAGAAACCTGCCGGATAAGCACACCATGTAATATTTCCATCATGGTTTCAAATTGTTAGTTACAGAAATTGTGTTTTAAAGGCCACCAACAGCTAAGGTTATTTGGGCCTAGCACCAATTCATATTTTCAATTCATTACTTTTTTTTAATAATAAATTGAAAATTCAATTGACACTTTCACCAGCTCTCGAACTAGAACCTGGGAACTTGTAATAGAGGAACCATAGCAACGCCATGTAAACAACAGCATTGCTACACGCTCGGCTATTCTCAAGCCCTATTAGTTACAGTGTAATGTCAAATGGGAATGAGAGATATAGAAACTTTATACCGTGCGAGTTTTTTCAAAGCGTACATAGACTGTTTCACAATTTAAAATCGTGGTATAGACATTGATGGTATCTATCTGGTCTGTCTGGAAACTGCACACTAAATAACGCAGAAACTTGCCGACAACTATTTCCCCCAAAATACAAATTGTACATAAGAACCTGTTCTTCCACTGTGTACATTTTTTCATAGAAAAAATTACAAATAAATCTCTGAACTTATAAAATTTATTATCACAACTCAATAATAATAAATATTGTAAATAAAAACATTCGTTTCCATAGTTTCTAACAATATCTATACCACGATTTTAAATTGTGAAACAGCCTATGTACGTTTTGAAAAAACTCGCACGGTATATTATATAATATACACGGGAATAATATACTCGTACATGGTATTGTTTGTGTTCAGAAGGTGAATCAACCCCATATTGGTTTCTCATTATTAGCATCATTAACGTTGCAAATTTTCTGTGCAAACAGGCGGATTGTTTATGGGGAACGCTCCAAGGCACAAAAGTACCTACTGATATAATTATTCAAAGATCAAAAGGTCTTTTGAGAAATTCTGAGAAAAGATATATTAATTACTTATTAAAATGTGATATTGTTACACACATCATATATAATAAAACCTTTGTTTCTTTTTAAAGTTCTATCAAACGCTTACGAAATCGATAATCCACAAATAATAAGTTTTATCCAACTCTCTTGGTTTTTTAACTTCCCACCCAAAAAATACTATACGTATTAATTTCATTTGTATATCCCTATATTATTAAACGAGCAAATCTTGTATATATGTATCTATGTTTCTATGTATCTATGTACCTATATAAATATTTTCTCGAAAACGGCTCTAACGATTTTGATCAAATTTGTCGAAAAGGGGTTTCAGGGGGCAAAAAATCGATTTAGCTAGGTCTCATCCCTGGAAAAATTCGTTTTACTATCGATTTTATCATTTTTAAAAACGGTTTTTTGACCTTTCAAAACATTGTAATATCGTGAGTAGGCTTTGGAGAAAACAAACTACTTTCATTATTTATATGTCAAAATGAATTTAATCCACTAGGTAGTGAATAGCATTTCTTAACATATCGGTCAGCATATATGCTGACCGATATGTTAAGTGGATGCCTTGTGGATTAAATTCATTGTTGAATTAATTAATAATTATTATATTGTTGTCCACAATTACCTAACTCATATATTGTTATTTAGTACCAATTTGCCTATTTTCAACTTCTTAAAAGTAGATACATGTCTACCATACCTACCAGGTAGGTATGTATCTATACTTTACATTACCTACATTAAAAAATATATATACTGACGCTAATGACCTAAGTTGTCGACGCGTCTATAATTTACAATAAATAAATAAATTAAAAAATATAGGTATATATTTTTGATTGAATATACTATGTTTTACATCTTAGTTCTTCTTTTCAACTATGCTGAACAATCTCTGCAAGAGATTTAATTAATTTTTCATTTTTAACCCCTGTTTGAGAGAGACGGAACTAGCTGTAGACTTATAACGTATAGAATCTCTGCGTATAAAAAAACAAGGTTAAAAAATGAAAAATTATGAAATTTCTCTTGCAGAGATTGTTCAGCATAGTTGAAAGAATATTTCTATATTAAAACGGCTTCAAAATTACTCATTGTTTGTTAATTAAAAAGTTCAGTGTAATATTAGACCAGGCAAACTGAGCTGTACTGTATTTATCAGTCATCATCACTCCCACATAACATAATATAACATAACATAATAGAGAAGACAAACAGAAATCTCGAATTTTGAAGAAAGATACTGCATAACCTATACACACATAATATACTATAAAAGGTAAAATAAACTTAGTGAACCTGTAGATATATCCTAAGAAATATACCGAATGTTGAAAAAAAATCAGTCAAGTGCGAGACGAACTCGCGCCATGAGGGTTCCGTACTGTTATAACAATTTAATAAAAATTAAGTTTGTCACGTAATAATCCCCAGATATAGTTTACAACCATCATGGCGCTTCGGTCGACCGCAAAATTGGTTTGCGTTCATAGCTATATGTTTTTAAATCGAAATAAGTGATTTTTTAAAGGTTGTATCTTTTTATTGCATTGAGTAAGAAGCTTGAATTTTTTACAGGATTTTGAGGTTAAAGACATTAGTCTTAGATATGAATTTTAACTTGATGCCTCTAACCGTTCCTGAGAAAAAGGGTCTTGACGGAACCCTAAAAATTAAGTCTGTCACGTGATAATTCCACATAGAATTAGAAATTAACGATTTTCGGAATTTTTCCTTTATTTGTGCTATGAGTCCTTCCTTCGTGATAAATTTCAAGATTCTAAGTCAACGGGAAGTACCTACCCTATATAATAGGTTTTGATGAGTGTGTCACTAACAAAAAAATACATTTTTTTTAAATCTTTTTAATGCATGGAGTTAGAAGCTTGAATTTTTTACAGGATTATAGGGTCGTAGACCTTAGTATTTGATATTAATTTCAACTTAATACCTCTAGTTGTTCCTGAGAAAAAGGGGTTTGACAGACGGACAACAAAGTGATCCTGTAAGGATTTGTTTTTTCATTCTGAGGTACGGAACCCTAAAAGTGATTTGAATGTCAATAATACTACTACTCTTTAATAGTGGCTTTAGTCCCGTTCATGTCGGTTTTTACAAAAACCTTTCTTTATACCAATTAATAATTCCTCAATTTAAGTAAATTATTATACAAATACTCGTAGCTAGTAGTCCATGAGTGCTCCAAAGAGGGGTCTAGCCGGAAAGTCAATACGCGCAAAAACCGACTTCGGAACTTTGTTTGGACTGGTTAATAATAAAACATATTAAAAGTCCTTGACCCTCGGGTGGGCGCAAGAGGGGGAGCAAGCACTTCAGAAGTCCCTTTTTTTGGTTTTTCACGGTTATCTCAAAAACAGTTGGTCCTACGAAAAAATTCTATACATGAAAATTGTAGCTGACGAAATTTCCTACATTTTCTATATATTTTGTTTGCCGAACTTTTCTCTCTAGCGCCTCAGTCCTTCATTTTACAAACAAAAGTTGTAGAGAATTAAATTTTCTTCAAAATGGTATATCAGTTTACCATTTTATCTTAACCTGATCCAAAGTTTTCAGAAGCGTGTAACTCGTTAACGGTTAGAAATAGAAAAAAACCTCAAAAATAGAAAATGTAGGAAATGTTGTCAGCTACAATTTTCATGTATGCCATTTTTTCGTAGGACCTACTGCTTTCGAGTTACACGCGAAAAACCAAAAAAAAGGAACCTTTGAAGTGCTCCCCCCCTCTTGCGCCCACCCGAGGATCAAGGACTTTTAATATCTTTTTTTATTAACCTGTCCAAACAAAGTCCTGAAGTCGGTTTTTGCGCTTATTGACTTTCCGGCTAGGATCATTCGTTGACTAGACTAATACTCATTAATAATATTGTCAGTACTTTTCAGAAACAGTCTGTATATCTAGGAAACAGCACTGGTGTTTATACAACGTTATTTTAAAAGTCCAAGAAAAGAGTAAAAAGAAAGAATACACACATAATATCTTGAGCAAATATTGAATAATGATTATTATATGCTTGTAGATAAACTGGCGGCCAAATAAGCGGCTAACTCTCTGTAATAATAAATGATGTATTACTACATAAGTACATCAATCGGTGTTCTCCAATCAGTGTTGCCAGCTTTGTGCGGCTTCGACCACATGACGACGAGAACTTTTGTGCAGATTACCTTTGGGTATATAAATAAATTCACTAGCTGTACCCGCGGCTACACTTGCGTGGATTTCGAACGATGTATCTCAGGTAGTTTTGATGTATGATAATAATTTATCTAGCTTTTACTCACGGATTCGCTCCCGTGCGCACGTCAATTTTGCTCCTAGATCCGCTCGGTTATAATGCATGCAAATATTTAACATCAGTTGCATTTTATTGATCCTATGCCACTGGAAAAAGTTCTAATTCGTCCTTCAATCATCATCAGTATTGTGGATCACCAACTAGAGTCAATTTAATCCCTATATAATAATGTTACGGATCACCCTGTACATAAACGGCAGGCAAGAGTTCTGAGAAACGGGTCTGCTTACTGAACAACTGGTACCTGCGCGAAAGTTCTAGAGAAAGCGAGAACGCACTAGGCTTACGGCACGCAGCATATATAAACAGCAGACATCAGTCAATGGAGAATACTGAGCGACAAATAGTGCGTCTGATATAAATACTGTGAATACAAATATTTGAAACATAAATAACTAGAAATAAAATATAGTCCTGGTATATAGTTAATAGTTACGAGTTATTGTATATAGTTGTTTGTTTTGCTTTGTAATTACTGTTTAGTTATTGTTACTTGTGTTGCTTGTTAGAATTGACTTTTCGTTGTTGCGTTCATTATTATTGTGTATTTAATTATTGTAAATAAATATTCATTCCGCCAACTCAGAAAACAGTTTTGTAACAATAAAATAACTCATTTCTTGTTGATAGTTGACTGTCTTGATAGCAGGAACGTAGCCATTATTTTCTTTTGCATGAGCCAGGGCTGGGCCACATTGATGTAGATCTTCAACCCCATATATAATTCAAGATGCCTTGAGTTCCGTAAAAATGACAATGTAAAAACATAAACATTTAACCACAAATTGTCTGCTTGGGGGGAAGAGGTGTAATGTACGGCGTGCAATTAAAAAATGCAAATTTATAATAATATAAGCGCGCTAGAACAAAACAGTTCAGGAAGCTACTAAAAGCCGATGCTTTTTTTACTTCCGACCTCTACTATGGTAGGGAAGTAATGGATTTAGTCCGAAAAAAATATTTCGAGATTTTAACAGACTTTAACGTTTTGAGACCCTAGCAATCGTTTAAGATCATTTTCTGACTGATGTCTGTATGTATGTATGTATGTATGTATGTATGTATGTATGTATGTATGTATGTATGTATGTGTGTGTGTGTGTGTGTGTGTGTGTGTGTGTGTGGTCAATTTTTCGTCTTCGATATCTTAAAAACGGAACAACATACGGCCATGCCGATTGTTCTATTGTGTTTATCAGCCTTTATCTTAGATCTGATTAGATTTTGAGTCAAATCGGTTCAGTGGACCCTGAGATATTAAAAAAAAACGTTCTCAATGTCACGTATTAACATAGGTAAAAAAATATAAATTAATTCTAGATGTTATAATATGAAAAAGACGTAAATATTTTTTTTCTCTAAAATGTATAGTTTTCGAGAAAAAAAATATTTTACTAAAAAAAATAAAAATTGTACGTAAATCAAGGTAACCATGATTTTTGCTATATTCAGCTAGCCATCAGTAGATCACCAAACAAAAAAGAGGGCCATGCTTTTTTTCAAAGAATAAAAAAAGAGTGTTTATTTTTTGCAAATATTTACTAGGTGGGAAGTATAGGACTGGTCATTAGTCGAATGTAATTCAATCGCTTAAAAAACTTACATCTTGGGTTATCGCATGGGTCAAAGCTTTTATTGCAAGGGCCATGGCCTATTCGAGCCCATCCGTAACTACGTCCATGGCAACTAGAGTCAACTTAATTCGTATAATAAAATAATTCATTTCAGGTTGACGGTTGTCTTTCTTGATACGTCGCAATGCACTGAGCACACATGACATAATACAACATTGTAACAGGTAAGTATTATTGTAAAGACAACACAACTCATTCATTATGTACACGCCATGCATTGTGTCTGTGTCACTGTGAGTTAATGAACTTTGCATAAGTGGCCATAACTTGGATATATTTTTAACTCAGTAGGGGGATGCTACGTTACATAACTATGTATAATGAAAATGAAATTTGTGAGTTATTCGATCGTTCCTTTAACTGCAACCAACTCTGAGTTATTAATCTGCGCTAACGTTTGTCAACCCACGCTCTGCTACTTCGCGGTTTCACTTTCTATAATAAAACCTTGAGTCTTCCGTTTAGTTAATAGCACGAATCGAACCTACAAATCAGTAGGTACTAATATACAGTGTGTCAACAGGGCCATGATATATGGAAGAATTAACAAAGTACCTAAATCATGAGTCATGACCTTTGGATGAATTTAAATTTACATATTTTTGATGTGAAACATCTTATCTCGGGCTGTGAACAGCCGCGTGAGGGGAAATATGCAACGAAATTTATGGTCCGCTCCTTCGCTGCTGTTCTCCCCACCACTGCGGCACTCTCTCTCTCTTTCTCTCTCGGCTTCCGCGCGCTCGGGCACGGGAAGACAACCGCGTGTGTTACAGTGCAGTATATAGGATTACGTCAGCATAACAGTTAGTTGCTGCTTTTGAAAAAATATATACTACTACATAGAGAATACCACCGAGTTCAATAACGTTTTCTTTGATGTTTCACATCTGTCGGCGGTCCCGAGACACACACCCTTTTTTTTATTTCGTACGATTTAGTTTCCTTGTGGATATTTTGAACATGTCACTATTTGACACATCACCTCCTTCAAAAAGCCACTAAAAAGAGGAAAATAATGAAATTTTGAGGTCTGCGCCAATTTAATAAAATATGAGGTCGGTTAAAAAGAAGATATTAATCACTATACTGTACTTTTTAACCGACTTCCTATTTTATTAAATTGGCGCAGACCTCAAAATTTCATTATTTTCCTCATGTTAGTGGCTTTTGGAAGGAAGTTAATTTTTTGTTAAAAAAATTTGTTTTATACTGTGTATACGTATATTTAACATAGTTTTTTGCACAATTTCTACTTCGAAACATTTTTGTATGCATATTGATAAAAATTTAGCTTGAAAAGCGACCTTTTTCTATGTATATCAATCATTTGTTTTTGTGTGAGTACAGTCTAATGTTCTACATGACAGGGAGTTTCACAACGACATTAGACTGCTCCTGCATGTATAAAAACTGTAACCATATAATCGCAATCTAAGATCATTGTCAAATCAAATTTTTTGAAAATGCTTTCTGCAATCCAGCATCTGTAGATTAGATCAGATTTAACTCTCGCATGCATTTTTTTTACAAAAACTTGCAGTTGAAAATTGTAATGACCTTTTTACATAAGAGGTTTAGATTAACTTCACAATAAAATTAAGCAAAATCGCAGGATAGTGGACAAAATAATTTGATTTATTAAATTAAATGTACGACGTTTCGTCTATAGATTTAGACTTTTTCAAGTACAATCATAAAAATAACAATATTTATCACGTCGTACATTTAATTTAATAAATCAAATTATTTTGTCCACTATCCTGCGATTTTGCTTAATTTTATTATAATCACGATGGACACGATTTCTAATATAAATTAACTTCACAGTTTGAATTTCTTGGATACACATTTTTATAGCCTTTTTGAGACTCTCTGTAGATTCGATATTAGATTTAACTCTCTCGTGCAATTTTTCTTCACTACAAAAACTTGCAGTTTATTTTAGCAACTGAAGATGTCATAAAAGGGAGTTTCGAGTGCACAACAAACAAAGCAATGACCGGTTGATGCAACATCCACCCACTCATCTTTTTTCTTTGTTGCAAGTAATAACTATAGCCGGGAGTCGATGAATCATCGAGGTCAAATCAATTATGTATTCTATAGCTTTGTTTCATCTAAACGAGTTATTCCAGAATGTCAATTAATGGCAAAGGTTTCTAGACAACGCTGGATTCAAAGTGGAGCAACAGGGGCGATCGCCCTGGATCTTCACAAGGCAGGCGACTTCACAAAATTGGACAATGCATTTTTATATTGAAATAAAAATTACAAAAATAATTGACGGAAAAAATTATTTTTCTAGCTTTTGGATTTTTGCAGAAAAGTTCTCACAAAACACCAAAACACGAGCATTATTTTCTCGACGCATGTTTCGCTGACCTGCAATGGTTAGCGAAACTAGCGTCTAGAAAAGTGCTCGTGTTTTGGTATTTTGTGACAAAAAATTTCATCTGTACTACTTATACAGAGGAAAATTTTGTGTTTGTTTTTCGCGGGTAATCTCACGAACTACTGAATCGATTTGAAAAATTCTTGCACTGTTTAAAAGTCTACTTCTTCCCGAGTAATATACGCTGGATAGTAGGTATTACGCTAAGACAAAAAGGGGATGAGTAGGTGGTGATTGAAAATGTAAAGCTAAGTCGAGGATCCCCACGTGATTTCTGAGCTAAACTACAAGTCTATAAGAGATAACGTAGAGTGTCCGTGGTGAGAGATGAAGCCAGGCACGTCATCAATAATATGCTAGTGAACGCCTGCTTGCCCGCAGACCAGTTCCGTGTACACAAAACTGCACATTGGGTTTTATGACGTTAGGTACAATTTTGGCAAACTGCTATTCATGACAATAAATATGCAATTAAAAATATGTATAGGCGGGCGCAATGCATTCACGTTACTGTGACGCGGTGGCTTCATCTTTCGCCGCGCGAGGTCTACCTATACCTATAGACCGTTCCCTAACTGAGCGTCGCGGCGCTATTCTAGGGGAGTCGCAATTTCAGAACTTCAGTCCCGATTTGAGAAGTTATGCTTTGAAAAGCAAGCTCATCCTGCTCATTAATTGTATTGTTTGTATTTTTTATGTTTTCTAATTTTTAGAATTAGAATTAAGATTCTATATTCTTTGGAGTTTTCTTTGACTAATAAAGTAATTTTATTGTCTGCTAGAGCTACACACAGGTATCTTCTTTTAGAAGGGCGTCGCTAAAAATTGCAGCCTGTAAAGGAAGTTGTTGTAAAGAAAAGCTTGGGAGCCCCTGCGCTATGGACTATAGTGTATACGAGAAAGTTGCTCTTGATTTCAAACCAAAATCTACCCGAGCAAGGGCATCGCCAGCCAATGTCCCAGAGAGGGGCAAGATGAGCAAGGGAGGGGCAAGATGAGCGAGGGAGGGGCAAGATGATAGAGAATATAATAATTGTAAGTAAAATAAATACAATTTGTGAAGTTTTAATCGTTTTTTTAACCTTACCCTTTGGGGGGGGGGGGGCAGCTCTTGTACCCGGGTGAATTCGGGCTGGAAAACTTTAAGCTAGTATTCAATTTTCATTATATTTTTGCTTCTTTGGATACAACTCCTAGAGGACTAAGATGACAAGTCATAACTCATATTATATGAGTTTAGCGGCAACAATACGATGTTCTGAGACTCACACGCGAGCTCTGGCATTGCAGCACGCACATTGTGAAACAGGACGACAAGAGGAGGGGACTCCAGGGGACCGCCGGGTCCGTCAAGTCAACATAGAGTTAACATGACGGCAGACATATGAGTACGAACACCTGTAGATGACTATCTGCAGTCTGCACCAGTACCTTGCTCTCTCTCTCTCTCGCTCTTTTGTCTTGTGTTGGTCGATCAACATCATAGTACGCGCTCATCAAGACTTTGACATCGACAGATAACGCCATATTGGTTGGTGAACAGCTACTGAAGCATATCTCACACTAGGTGTGGAGTTTAATGGTAACGGTGATTAAATATTTAAATCAACAAGATTAAAGAGTTCAAAGGAAGAATAATATGTAGATTGCGAAAGTTTTGTTGAGGAAAAACTAGGGTGCTGTTTTATAAAACCACGGTGCAAGTAAAACTTTAATTCCATAATAGGCCAGGCATTTAAAGTTTTTACCTGGAAATATTTTGTGTAAAGCTGAATTTTTATATAGTGACCTTATTGACTACAGGAAACATATTAAAATTCTCGGAAATTCTCATGTCGGCGTTCTTGATTTCCAGGCCTCAGATATGGGTTATTTGACAAAGTTTTACCAAAACCCAGAAGCTCAAATTTTTTTCTCAAAATTAGTGCAAATATTGTAACATTTAAAGTTCTAGCGTATTCTATGTCCCCTTCACTCCCTTTTTGGCGAAAAATCACTCCAAAAACGAACTCACCGCTGTGCTTTGAACTTAATCTATACTAATATTATAAAGCTGAAGAGTTTGTTTGGTGTGAACGTGCTAATCTCAGGAACTACCAGTCCGATTTGAAATTTTTTTTTGTTAGATAGCCCATTTATTGAGGAAAACTATAGGCTATATAATATCACGGTATGACCAATAGGAGCGGAGCATCAATGAAAAATGTTTGCAAAAACGGGAAAAATTATTTCTTTTGAGAGCTTCCGTTGCGTGCGCTGCGTAAAGTTACGCAAAAATCATGTATGACGAAATTGTTCCCCTTTAAAAGTTCTAAAAAAAAAGTCCGCGACAGCATATGTCTATCTTTTTAGGTTAACTCACTATAACTTTTTTTATGGTAATCAAATTTGTTCGTAATTATAATATTCAAGAGAACGAGCGAAGCGAGTGAGTAGTGTATTGCACCCGGGATTTCTTAGCACCCGGGCGAAGCCGGACGGGTACCGCTATCGAACGATAAAAGTGAACACAGGAAAATATTTGTCAATAAATCTAAAATAAAAAATGCCTCATTCATTAATTTGTTTATTCTTAAGGTGGGCCTACAACAGAGGCTTAAAGCCAAGGAAAGTTATTTTTGCATTGCAAAAAATTCGTGTTTTTCGTATCTCATAAACGTTGCTGAGTATCTGCGGGAAAAAGGATGGTTCGAGGGTGAAAATTGTAGGGCATACTTTTCTCTCACACACACACACACACACACACACATGTGCAGTCGCTATGCGGAAAATCACTTTTATAATCAAAATCTGACCGTATTAGTTATCTCCGTCACGATTTTTTGACCTTATCAGTACCTACCACCATATATACTTCCATTTTCTTACGGAACATGAAAGTAAAAAATAATAGGTCACGTGCAAAGCCCATGAATAAAAATAATGTAAAAACGGTTAAAAACAATTTTAAAAAAATCAGACATACGAAATTAAGTTTTAACAAAAAAAAACAAGAATTAGAAAAAAATCCCATCATAGATTTAAAACTTACCAATGGATTAATCGAAAAAAATAATGTGTATAGATATTATTTTCAGCTTACCTGAAACAAAAAAGAAAACACCCATTAATAAATAATAAATATTATGTCACAGTCGTTCATTGAACTGAATTTGAAAAAAGTTTATTAACTATGATTGATGATGGCTAAAAAATAAAATATGTATGAAACGAATGGAGCGCTTAAATCAATACTTAATATAAAATACAATGGAACTTCTGTCAGAAATATTTTTTTTGGGATTTTGGGTATTCTGTAGGACACCTAGACGGGAAATTGCGTTTTCAGAATTTTTGTCTATCTCTCTGTTTGTATCGGTATCACTCGAGACTGGACCGATTTTAATTAAACTTGTTACGACGTCTACTGCAGTGCCCAAACTGTTTTTTTAAATTGTTATTAATTTTTACTATTTTAAATTATTTCATTTATTCAAAAATTTTAGGAATTAGGTACCTTATTCAAATTCGGTTGAGGCTTTCGCGGCCAGTATGATGAGCTGGTGTTGTCCTGATTCGGGTCTATAGGCCGTCGTCTGGCTTGCAGAATTGCTATCCTAAGCGGATCTACATCCAGCATTCGGAGATGGAAGGACCTCGTGAAGATAGCTCGCCGCTACGGGCTAGCGAAACGTTAGGAAGCAGTTCCAACCAACGACGGTCTAACGAGACCAAGAATGCAGGTTAAAGACTAGCTAAATGTTGGTACAAACTGAAAACTCTATCTTGTTCATCAGACATCGTAACTAATTATGATTATTTAATGACAAACTTTTTGCCTGCAACTTGTAGCTTTAAGAACCAGTGAGTGCGAGATATCACTGGGAAGAATACTTTTGTTGTCTTCAGAAGTCATTACATTAACTTGCGTGTTGAAAGCGACATTCTTGACGGAACCAACAGTCACGCAATCGGACTGTGTGAATTGTGAAATTATATTCCCAGATATTACTGTATTCAATACAGGCAACCCTCGTATAACACGGTACTTTTGCAATATAGGGTTTCGCTTTAAAATAGAGAATTGCTGCAAGCATCGCACAACACGGTCAGAGAATAGCTGCGGCCATTGCACAATACGGTACTTCTATAACACGGTTTCGCTTTAAAACGGTTAGAAAATTGCTATAATTATTGTACAATACGATACTTAGTACTGTTTCGCTCTAACATAGTCCGAGAATAGCTGCAGCTATTGCACAATATGGTACTTCTACAACGCGGTTTCGCTTTAAAACGGTTAGAAAATTGCTGTAATTATCGTACAACACGATGCTTAGAACTGTTTCGCTCTAACACGGTCAGAGAATAGCTGCAGCCATTGCCCAATATGGTACTTCTACAACACGGTTTCGCTTTAAAACGGTTAGAAGCTACAAACATCGTACAACACGGTACTTAGCATGGTTTCGCAATTCGCTCTGACACTTGCACAGCACGGTATTTCGCTCTACACGGTTAGATAATTGCTGCAGTCTTTATATTTACATAACAAGATTTCGCTTTAACACGATTGTTGCATAAAACGGCACTTACATAACGCGGTTACGCAAATATCATATTATAAGAGTATAACACTTATACTTATAAAACGATTTCACTCAACGTTTATAGAATTGCGCGCATTCATCGCACAACGTGGAACTTACATAACGCGATTTAATTCTAGCACGGTTAGAGAATTGTTGCAAACCTCACACAACACAGTAATTTCGAGCTTTTTTACATGGAAAACTTTACTATTATGTCGATTGTTATAATTCTTCAACATTTCCGCTCTTTTTTGTGAATGCTCGATGTCGATATAACCGTTATGGAAAAAAAATTGTGTCACAGTATTGTAAGACGTTTGTTCAGTTTATTATTTTCAATAAGAGACTAGTGTCTAATCGTTTTTTGTGGTGATTCTTAGTTTAGTTTTTATTTATTTATTGTAGATTATAGACGCGTCGACATCTCAGGTCATTAGCGTCTTTCAACTACACTAAATAACAACTATCTTAAAACTAAATAACATCACAAAACATCCATAAGCGCAGATGGGATTCGAACCCACGGCAGTCCAGTCCAGAGGTTGCGGCACTAAGCACACTAACCACTAGGCTATACTGCCCTCTCTTAGTTTAGTATAACATGGTATCGCAATTCACCAGATTTTACAGGAACATAACTACCGTGCCATATGAGGGTTTACTGTACTTAGATGTATCCATGTTAATGTCCAATCTACAGCGATTGACTCACTGAGTCAGTTTTTAAGGTCCATTTTATCAACCTCTTACCTAAATATAGTTAACATGATAACATCAGGAGGTTCAAAATATATTTCTTCCGGAAATAATAGACATTTAAAATTAACGCAATGGAAAGCTTTTCTTAACGAGATATCTTGTGAAAATAATAATTTTGAGAGTGCAAATTTTTACACTTTTAACAAGTTCCCAGATTCTGGAAACTCGGGGGTTCTAACAGACGAGTCAATCACGCTAATGACAGATAAAAACAAAATTCAAACTAACTCGATATTTCTTAATCCCTCTGACATTTAAATTCTTACTTGAATAGTGCAAGCACTTCACTATTATATTAGGGTACCTACATTTATGTACAACAACTAGTTGATTTTCTTTTAATTTTTTTCTTTTAATTCACGGAGGTAATAATTATATATATCATTATAAATGTATGTATACAGATATTTGTAAAATAATTATCATCAAATTTTCTGATATTAGAAAACTAAAGTGATTCCAGCTCAAAGTGGCATGCTTTTTGGTTGCTTTTCAGATATCACAATATCAGATAATAATACAAAACGTTTTTTTTTGTCTGAGGTCTGAGAAGATTTAGCGATAATGCAGCATTTCATCATCTGATCTATGTTCCATGTTCCTCAAATAGGGCTTGAAAAATCCAACTTCATCTCGCCTTTGATTGATGGGATGCGCCCAGTGCAGCATTTCGTCGTCTGATCTAAGTTCCTCAAATAGGGTTTGAAAAAATCCAACTGCATCTCGTCTTTGATTGATTGGATGCGCCCAATGCAGCATTTCATCATCTGATCTAAGTTCCTCAAATAGGGTTTGAAAAATTTCATCTCGTCTTTGATTAATGGAATGTACTCAATGCAACCTTCCATGTCTCGTCTTCTTTTTCCTTTCGGCGTCGATGAAAATATTACATTGCTATGTAAGCTCTCGATCCATCGCTCATTGCTTCTTCGGTAAAACTGAGGCCCCAGCAAAATCGAATGTGAAAAGAAGTCGTTTGGTAGAAGAACAGGGTGATATTGCTTGCCATACAACCAGTGTCGTTGTGTGTGAACGAGCCCTTTGGATACAGCATCTTAAAAAATGATTAAATTTGCAACAGAATGTGAGCAGTGCTTCATTGTATTCGTTTCTTGATTGGATACAACACACAGTGATGTCCAGCATGTACCTACTCTTGTACTAACTAATACCTGTCTGATACATACTACATACCAGTCAATGTACGTAACCATCAAAAGAAATTGATTAGATATTGGAATTGTCAGCTGACTGCCAGTGAGATAACTGTTCTCTACACACGTGCATACAGTCTGTAACAGGAAAACTGTTAGGTAGAAATTATTGTTATATGGTCGTCTATACAGGTTGTCCAATGAAATGAGTGCTTATCAATAAGGATTTGACATGGAAGCATGGCGACCACATTTTGCTATACTTCAGTTTTCTGTCACCATAGCGTTAAATGTCAGGGATTTGACGTGAATGCGTGACGATCGTCCAATCTCTTTAAGGGATTTGATATGGAGGCGTGGAAACTACATTTTGTTATAGGTACTTTCATTAATTACTCCCGCCAGATGTCATAGCGTCAAATGTCAAATTCCAATACTAATATAAATTAAAATTCTTTATTGTTCCAAAGATAAAAGAAATTACATAGAAGTCAGTTACAAATAGCAGATGATACAAAATATAAACAAAATAATATAGTCACATGTTAAAATTATTTACAGAATAAAAACATTTATTCACATGGAAATCCTTAAGTTTTTTCTTAGACTGCCGACAATTAGCAACATTTTTTATTTCGTTAGGAATAAGATTAAATATCTAATTGGTACAACAATATTAAGGACGTTTCTTATGAAGTAGGTATAAACAGGAAGCTCTGTCTATAATTTCGTTTTCTTACGGGGTTTTTGGTATTTTCATAATTTTGTACAAGTTTCGTTAAAAACTTACAATTATAGACAAACATTGATCCCTTTTCACAATACATTCACGTAACCCATAGGTAGTGAATAATTTCATTTTTTAACAATATCAATCAACAGATTATGCCAACATGATATTATGTTTGTTAGGCTATACTGGAGCCACTGTCGGGACTTGAACTCGAAACTCCCAGTCTCCTGCTAGGTTGAGTTTCCAATTACTCACACAGTACCCGAGAGAAGATTCTGTTCATTTCCTATATTTAGCTATTTCAACACCGAACCTCACTACATGCGGGAGCGGATAATTTCGTTATAATCTAACTGAAATAATAAATCATTTGGCCGGGAAGCCGTTATACATTAACGCAATATTTTGAGTTAGTTGTGGACAACAACATAATAATTATTAAATCAAAATCATGATGGCATACTCTGTTTATTGATATTGTAAAAAAATATAATTATTCACTACCTATAGGTTACGTGAATGTATTGTGGCAAGGGATCATTGTTTGATTTAATAATTATTATATTGTTGTCTACAACTAACTCAAAATATTGCGTTAATTATAGACACATTCACGATTTTATTTATTTGAATTTATTAAAGCGTGATGTAATAATAGTCATACAACCATATTGCCAATTAGACGACAGGTAGATATAGATTAATTGATATCGGTTTGCGGTTAAATGGGTTCCTTCCTATTCTATCCGAATTATAAACTATAGTGAAGTTCAAAGGTGATACGAACAGCTCAATAATTAATTAAATGCAATTAGTATTGCTCCTAGCCGATATTGACAATTTATTGTTGGCGAATTATGTGTGTGTCTTTGACATAAATCACAGTGTGAGGTGGAGGTTATATATTTTAAACAGGGTGCTGAATCGCCTTGCGGGTAATAGGGATTTAATCCGTAAAATAAAACTTTTGCGATTTCCTGCTTCCCTAATTATTTTAGGAAAAATATCTTCGAATAGAAGTTTTAGAACATAAAATTCTGCATCTAAATCATTAAACAAAATTAATTTTGCATGCTTTGTAACGGCAGAAATTTGATATGAAAATGTCAAAATAACCTCAAAAACAGATAGCGATAGGCATGGCACTTCAACAAAATGATGACGTTTTAGCTGTCAGAATAATTTCTAACCATTTTGTTCAAGTTCCATGGCTATCGCTATCTGTTTTTGAGGTAATTTTGACATTTTCATATCAAATTTCTGCCGTCACAAAGCATGCAAAATTAATTTTGTTTAATGATTTAGATGCAGAATTTTATGTTCTAAAACTTTTATTCGAAGATATATTTTTCCCAAAATAATTAGGGAAGCAGGAAACCGCAAAAGTTTGATTTTACCGGATTTAATCCCTATTACCAGCAAAGCAATTCAGCACCCTGTATATATTCCAAAACAATTGAAACAAATTTCCAATTCCTTACCGTAAAACTTTGTATTTACATTATTTAAAGTAATCTTTTATTTTTAGTAGGTATTTAGCAGGTCAGATAAAAAAATGTTTGCACGTCAAAGTAAGCTAATTGAAAAATTTAGAATCTTTAATTTTTTCGTTTGACAACAGTCTGTCATATTTAGTCGAGGCTCTGACAGTTACTAAGAAATAAGTTAATACAAAAGGAGACACACCGGACACTGCAATGCCCAAAGGAATGATATAAACACCGGAAACTAATTATCAATTTCCAAAAAACAGAACTACGCAGAAATTGTTAGACAATATTATTATAAAGTTATATAACCATCACATGTAATAATAACTTACACGCACGCCTTTCTCATGAAATCGATTTCAAGGAACAATTTATCGCACTTTGCAGCTGTCGGGATGTGAACTGGATATTATATACAGTGTGTCTATATAGCTTTGTTCTCCTGCACGATTTCGAAGAAACTGTTAACACTAGAAGAATATTTTTTCGAGGCACAGTAAATTTTCAGTTTTAACTAGTGATGAAATGAAATAATAGTAACAGTTACTGATAACATGCAGTCGGAGGCATCAGATATTTCTGTTCAACTTGTTACTATATGTATGCCTTTGACTGCATGTTTATCATTTGATCTTGTTTCCATCTTTTCAGTTCGCTTCTGCTGTAGTCAGCTTTTTTGATTGTTTCAATTTAATTTTTTATTTACCTCTTTTTAGTTTTTTGAAATCCTCTCTTTTGATACCCATATCGATGTACTTAAAAAAAATACTTTTACATTTTGACAAAATAGCGTCTACCGTCCGCCATATTAAATTTTCCGTGACGTCATATACCCTATGTCACTCCCGGGATTAAGCGATTTTGATGACAACTCATTTACACTATTATGCTATTTAAACGACCTATTGACTTGGAAACCGACTCGGTAAACGCTTCGGTTAAAACCGCCGTGTCTGTCTTTGCAATTGTATAGTAAAGGACTGTAGATGACATTGATTGAATAATTTGATAGTGTTGCTACGAGTACGACACTAATTAAGCTATGGACGTCATGTTACAGGACATATTATATAATATATTACATTATAAAGGCACCTCATCTCTGCATACTTATAGTGGATATAATCTCTTTACAGGCTCGAGGCACGCAGCTGTCTTATTTTGTCCACCTTTTTATTATTTCCGACAATTTTTCTTTTCTTTAAAAAGACAATATACATATAATAAATGTTCCGACACAATTCGAACTAATATAATTTTTACAAGCTCCGTCCTATTTTCACCGCACAACGTCTTCTTTTTTAGGGCGTCCGGGGAGATTTTTCGAACGTGTCCGGGGTAATTTAAGCAATTCCTAAATTTACATCTATAGTTAAAAGTAACGAAGGAAAATAATAAAATTTTGAGGTCTGCGCCAATTTATTAAAATATGAAGTCGGTTAAAAAGTAGATATTAATTACTATACTATATTTATTAACCGACTTCATATTTTATTAAATTGGCGCAGACCTCAAAATTTTATTATTTTCATCTTTTTGGTGGCTTTTTCGAAGGAGTTTTTTTTTTGTTAAAAAGTTTTTTATTTTTTACTTTTTATAGTGGCTTACAATACATAGTTTCACGTTATTAACCGATTTATGTCTTGATATTTGACATTTACCTTAACGGTATTACATCCCGTTACTCACTTTTTATTAAAATCAGTCGAACTACTGAAGCGATTTAAATAAAATTTATATGGGACCACCCCGGAGGTATGCCCTATTAAATAAAACAATAATCATCAAAATCGGTTCACAAATGCAGGAGAAATCGCGTAACATATATACATAAAAAATATAGTCGAACTGAGAACCTCCTCCTTTTTTTTGAAGTCGGTTAAAAAAACTCATAGTATTTTTCCTATATGCTCGGTACTACCGTTTCCACACTGTATATAAAAAGTATTGATATATATTTTTTACTCATTCTTTATAGATGACACAGTGGCAATTTCAAGAAGAAACACTAATTGTTTGTATCGTAAAACGCGGCCTTTTTTCGCCACAAAAGTAAGTACAATGGTTATGTTTCCATGAATTATTGACGTTGCGTGTTTTTGTTGCTACAGAACAAGATATTTTTACGTAGAAGTCAGAATTATTGTATAAAAGCCGTTCTTTGTGTTTAACAGTATTATATGATGGCGTAGCATGTGTTCATATGTCAGTATCAGTGGATAATGTGTAACTGACAAGCCCACGTAACACCTACAGGGTATGTCAAAAAGTAACAATGTTTTTTTTAATTTAAACTGGAACACACAAAGTTCCAGTGTAGGCTTGTGCAAAACAGTTCCAAAGATAAAACGTTTCCTTTGTTGAATGGAACTAGTATGCGGAAACATGTCCGCGATCCTAGCTAATTTCAGGGGCATCTTGGCGTTGAAGGAAAGAAAGAAAATTCGATTATTCGTGTAAACTAGAGATGTTACGGAGCTTCGAATCCGAATCTAAAATATCAGAACGACGTAGCGAGCTGAAAATAGTCACATTCATCCAGATTTGCCAAGCACAATAAACTGTGTAAATTTCATGACGACAGGGCTCACCGCTACACAGTTAATAAATGGTGGCAGCGGTGGGATACCCTGCTGGACCGGTAATAGTAATAATGTATAGTCTTAGTTACTTGGGCTACCTTAGTCTATAAATCGGGAAGGGGACGACGTAGCGAGCTGAAAATAGTCACATTCATCCGGATTTGCCAAGCACAATAAACTGTGTAAATTTCATGACGACAGGGCTCACCGCTACACAGTTAATAAATGGTGGCAGCGGTGGGATACCCTGCTGGACCGGTAATAATGTATAGCCTTAGTTACTTGGGCTACCTTAGTCTATAAATTGGGAATTTTTTTCTAATAATTTGTACCTCCGAATCCGACTCCGGTTCCGATACTATCAAAACTGAGATTTAGCGGAAGTTAGCAGACCGCCGACGAACGACGAAGAGTGCTCGGCCGCCGACAAATGTCAGGCGAGTTAGTTTCTAATTTAGTTTTACAAATACAAACTTCAATTTTCATTACTTTATGTCTTCATTTTCAAAAAAGAATTGTTTTCTCTGAATTTCACATTTGATTTTGTGACCTCCGAGCCCGATTTACCTTCAACTCCGCGGAGCACTTATAGACCTCTGATTCCATCTCCGCCTTCAATCAAACGTCCATAACATCCCTAGTGTAAACTTCGAAAAAGCGGAGCACGGGTAGTCGCTAGTATACAATATATTTTATTAGTTTTAAGTTTCACAGAAAGTATTGTTCGGAGTAAAGTGGAAAATGTATAGATAATAAAAGTTAAACAAACTTTAGAAAATGTTAAAGAAAACAAATTATCGAATCATTTAAAACCAATTTCATAAATAAATGGTAACAATATTGCAAAGTGCATTTCAATTCTATAGCAATATGAAAGATATAAAAACATCTTCTTATAGAAGTTTTGTAATCATATTTTGCAGGCGTTTTCATTGCGTCAGGCCTACAGACATTAAAAAAATGAAAAAAAAATAAAAATAATCAAAATCGATCATGTACCTAGAAGTTAGAACCTGCTGAATATAATTCTCGGACAAAAAAATGTCTTGTGTTTAATTTTTTAAATATTATGTAGACTGCCTTATTACGAATATATCAAGCAGATAATTTTGACAAGTATTTTTCATGAAAGTGTGAAAACTATTTGATAATTTCAATTGAGGGCAGTATAGCCTAGTGGTTAGCGTGCTTGGTGCCGCAACCTCTGGACTGGACTGCCGTGGGTTCGAATCTCACCTGCGCTCATGGATGTTTTGTGATGTTACTTAGTTTTAAGATAGTTGTTATTTAGTGTAGTTGAAAGACGCTAATGACCTGAGATGTCGACGCGTCTATAATCTACAATAAATAAAGAAATAAAGATAATTTCAATTGAAATATTATTTCACACGTAATAATTTTTATAACTAAACTTTCATAAATGCATGTGTCGGAACAAATTTCTGTTAAATAAATGATTACATACCATTTTCAGTCATAATCAAAATATACGATCAAACAGATAAATTGTATATTTTCCTGGAAATTTAAGTGGCAATTACACTCAGTTATCTAACATAGTATGTAGATGTAACAACTAATTAAGCCATTCAAAACATATACATAACTTTAATTAACCTTTTGAGGGGTGGAGTTCTAGTGGATATTGTAAATTATAGATGCTCGACATCAGAGGTCATAACTTTTTTTCATGGATTACCTACGTATTTCACTTTTTTAACTTCCCATTGGAAGTTATTGTAATGGGTCCGAAAATCGAAATCAAAATGTATAACAAATTTTTATGTTTCAAGGTCACTACACTATTTTTAGAAAGATGTCTGTGTGTGTGTATCTACGCACGTACGTATATGTGTCCATTTCTTTCTAAGACGAAATCTCGAGAATGAAAAATGACTTGTCATATACCTACTCTGCAGTAATCAAAATGATTAATAAATATTATTATTATTATTATATCGACTACGTTAGGGTGCCAATCGACCCGTATTAACGTAAATATGATCTGAAAGAAATTTTTTCAAAATCGGTTCAGCCGTTCTTTTTTATTAACCAAATAGACTCCAAAAAGTAGATTTTACACAATATCTCGCGAATAAAAAATTATATCGGCTTCGTAAGGGTGTCATTCGAGGCGTGTTAACGTCATTTTGATCCGACATAAATTTTATAAAAATCGGTTCAGCCGTTTTTTTTTTTTAATTATTGTTAAAAATAAATAATAATTATGTTTTAATGATTAAAATGATTACTTTTCTGTGTAATATCTAATTTAATTATTATTATTAAATATTTATCAAACTGGGAAGTTCGTTGTGTGGACCTCAAGGGTCGCACTTTAGTCCTACCCACCTCACGGCTTGTTCTTCTTGTTTTTATAAATAATTTATAATAAATTATAGTTTGTATCCCATCCTAGTAGGAAGCGTTAAATAATTTAATCATCAGTGCAATAATGTTGTCTATAATATTATACAATTTCTATCTATCAGTGCAATGAGCACACTGCAGACACAAAATTTGACTACATTGAGTGAGCTGTATACGTCACACGTCGATAGATAGACATGATCGGAAGCTGTTCGGGCTGTCGTAGCATCATCTGGAACACTGGTCCAGCTTGTCGACAGCATTACGTGTCTAGGGTGTTAATGATCGCTTCGCAACGTGACGCAAGGTAATACACATTCTACTTGCTTATACTTTTATACATACATAACCTACCTTAAATCTGTTTACACACTGAATGACCGGGAACTGATCGGATCAATGTTATATAAAGCTTTACGTAGCAGTCATCCGATCCGCCCCCGGCCCGTCAGTGTATAAATAAACTTTAAATTAGCTATTTGTTTGTTGAATTATCAAATGCAATATTTATTAATAGCTAATTCTTATTAGATTTGACTCCATCAGATATAGCAAATGCCTCCCGTGAAAAGTCAATGTTATACAATATATAGACTAATTATTAAATAGACAGTAGCCATTCCACAAGCAAATACTTTTCTTAACGTAATCACTCGGCAACCTGCCATCGTGATGTTAAACGTCAAACAATTAAGATATACAAGGAAAAAATCAGAACTACTGTCAGGACTTGAACCCAAAATTTCCAGTTTCCGGCTGGTTGAGTAACCAGCCGGGTTCAAGTCCTGAGAGTGGCTTCTGATTTTTTCCTTGTATATCTTAATTGCTTGACGTTTAACATTACGATGACAGGTTGCTGACTGATTACGTTAAGAAAAGTATTTGCTTGTGGAATGGCTACTGTCTATTTAATAATTATTATATTATAACCACAAAAAACTCAACTCATTGTTGTATTTAAATACATAGACTGTTAAAATCATTACCCTTCCTTTTTCGCAGTCGGGTAATGAATTAAAATAAGAAATATTCTGGAGAAATTATTTCTAAAAGATGTTGTTAGGAATGACTTAAAGCAGGACATACATTGAACGCAAAGAAGTACGTAGTATTTCCTTTTTCGCAGTCGGGTAATGAATTAAAATAAGAAATTATATTCTGGAGAAATTATTACTAATGATTACTAAAGATATTGTTAAGAATGAATTAAAGCAGGACATACATTGAACGCAAAGAAGTACGTAGTATTTCCTTTTTCGCAGTCGGGTAATGAATTAAAACAAGAAATTGTTACTAAAGATATTAAGATATTGTTAAGAATGAATTAAAGCAGGACATGCATTGAACGCAAAGAAGTACGTAGTATCTACTGACAAGTACCAACGGTAACTAGTATGTTATGTCATACTCATCTCAGAGGAGGTAGGTACCTATACTGTTTGTCTAGACGTGAAATCAGTGCCTACCCAACTAGGTATAGGTTGATCTAGTTGGCTACTTGCCCACTTGTGTCAAGATTCATGAATCATTCTATATTGTAAGATCACAATAATATAATATGGGTACTTTATACACGTGCTTAAGCGCTTTATTGTTTCGTTTTATCTTTTTAGGGTTTCGTATCCAAAGGTTGGAACTAGTATTGTAAATGGTTAAGTTACCGGACACGGGAAAATTGAACTGAAAACACATTTAATTGCTGATTAGAACACCAATTCAGTGTAAAATTGCTTTATAAGTAGGTACCTAAACTTACTGAACCGGTAATATTCTTTTATTGGAGTCATATATTTTGGGGGGTCCCTGGACATTAAAAAGGGGGTAAAAAATTAATTTTTGAAGATAACCATGTGAGGTATCTATGAATGCGTCTCAGTAGAGAGTAAAGGCATTTTTTTAAATTTTATTTTTATTTCAAAACGGTGACGTGGGGGGGGAAGTTTAAAAAACGTGTTACAAAATGTATTTGAATTTAAAATGCAGAACGCCAATTATATGATGTAAACTCTACTGTGATTAAGATTTAAGATTTAAAAATTAGGGGCCCGAAGGAAGCCACCGCGACCTAAAAGATCTATTGTGTTCCCCTAGTTTCTTATCAGTTTTTTAGGATTCCTAGGCTATATATAAAGTCAAGAATCCTCATTAAACTGACGTCTTTGAAGTCCTTTGGAAGCATCAGGGGTGATCCAAAGTGTTTGTATCTTGTCTGTACGATGGCTTCACACTTACAGAGAATATGTACAGCAGTTTCTTCTGCTTCGTTGCATCTGCTACACAGGGCGTTGTCGGCAGCGCCCATCCTATGCAGAATGGGCTACTGTGATTAACATCATTACAATAATAATTATCAAAGCAATTATTGATTTCAATATATTTTTGTTTTTGTGGAAAATATTCCATTGTTAAAAGTTCTAGAAATGCCAGAGACTCATGCTTTAACGGGAACCCAGCACAGCATAAAGTCATAATTTTTAAGTCATACTGTCATAAAAATTACGTTAAGCTTGCCATAAACATAAATAAAATAATGAGATATTTGACAAACATTGCTTATGAAAAATGCATTTAAGATTTAAATTTTTTATTAACGCACTTGAAACTGAACGGTAAACACTTGAGTGACACTAATACATAGTATGGCCAGAGTCCATGCATTAATAACTAGATCCTCTCGAGTTCTAGTGAATGTGTCAAGTGCAGGAGCGGCGGCTAAGGGGGGGGGGGGTCGCGGGGCGCAGCAGGACAGACACACGACATCGCCATGTGTGTTAATGACTTATAAACTACGATGTAAACACGACATGCTACAACGATCTTTTACAACTTTAAAGAAACTGACAGACTGAAAGTGACACTTCATTAAATAATAATAACAATAATAATAAAACTTATCACATGCGTCGCTTTTTTACCCGATTACGAAAAAAAGGAGAATATCGTCTAATGTTCCACATTTATGGAATATTGGATGTTACGGAAATAGAATTAAGTTGTCACGTGAAACAAAACACATTATGTATCTATGTTAAGGTCTATGTTGACATATTAAGCCAGGTAGCTGTGTGGTAGAGTACTAGACTAACGACAGGTTCAAACGCTAAGTCCAGAAGGCTTGTAAGTTGTAATATTATTATTTTACTTTTTTATAATGAAAATATATAGGTATTGGATTAGAATTTAAAATATAAAAAATAATAATTATTTTATTTATTATATTTTACGAACATTTGATTTTATAAGATAAATAAAAGTGGATGTATTAATACAATTATTTGTATTTATTTAACGGTATTTACGTCGTCTGTCTGTACCCGCGATACTGACATATCAATTTTTTTGCTTTGAAAGCTGTCCTCTCGCCGGGAGCACTGCAGCCTTTTGGGCTTATTGTGCTAACTTCCAGTCTAGCCTATACCACCCAATCCGGTATTCTCGTTCCTAGTTACTAGCTCGAACAAACCGTGAACTAGTTGGTTGATAATGGAGACGAGCACATGAGAAACGTAATATAGATGGCAGCAGGTATATAGCCACCTAAGTTATCATTGGCTTTCATAGAAAACGCGCGAGAAATCAAGTTTCCTTCTGATAGCATGTAATCACTTCTTTTTCTGTTCAGGATCCTTTGAAAATACAAATTCTTTATGATTTGAACATTGGTAAACACAGCACATCTGCGCATTGTTAATGATATATTATTTTAAATAAATGTATTCGGTACACACTATATATAGGTACTATATTATATGAACTGCTCACAGACCGAGGTGGTTATATAGCTGGCGCCCCTAGCGGTCAAGTTTGGAAGTGCCCATCTCCATTGATTGTTGTTCTAGACACATCATACATGAATTGCCATTATAAATTAAAAATTAGTAAAGTAATCCTTCCGATGTTGGCACTGCCTGTAAGATGATGTTTATGTTTTATCTCTTTTTAATATACTATGTGAGTGCAGTAAGTATGGGCCAGCAGAACATTACTACCAGCGCTCCCAGCGGTTGGCTTACATAGAACGACTGGTGGAGACTTCTTATTAAGTAATTTCTCGCATGGTAAAAATTATTATCAGTCGATAAAACCATTGCAATGGAATTCAGTGTATTTTATTTTTGATGTGTAAATATCTTTATACTTCTTCCCCAAATGTTTGCTATAGTGATAGTGATTCGGTGAAATGTCATGACGGAAGTGACGTTTGTAACGGGCAGTATTATACTCCGTGTCCGGTCTTAAAGGTGAACATAGGGATTTAACATGGTATTGTTCATTTTTGCTGATTCGTGTTCGCCAATTCAACGTACAAGAAAGGTAATGGTACCTATCGAAAGATAAAATTATTGCGCATCAAATGATTTTAAAAATAAGACCAAAAATGAAATTTTTATTTTAAAATACCAATTTGAAATTTACCGATTTTGCAGTAATGATTTCAAATTAAGTAGGCGAAAAACAAAACACTGAAAGAAGTGTGCTGTAATAAAATTGTCAAAAAACTTTCGTAGGTACTCGTAATTGGTGCACGTAAGCATTTTTAAAATAATTAAAATTATTTAGATAGGTACCTGTTTGTTTTCTTATTATAGTCTATATACAAGTAGAAGTAAAAGCCAAAATATTAAAAAATGGCACACAACGTCAATGAGACCAGACACCCGGTATAGACTTTATCTCTTAGTTATTAAATTTGTAAGTGGAACTTGGAAGAAAAGTAATGTTGGGCTTCGCCTAGCAAAGTAAAAATTGATTTATTAACGGGTGGATAAAAAACGTTAAACAATAATTTAACGCTAGATGTCTGTTCGAATTAAAGCTATTCATTTATAGGCAAACAAAGCATAATCGTTTAAATAAAATCAATACCAGGATTACGATAATTTATATGGGTACGCCACTGGATGAGCAACTCATACTACTTGTGAATGAAATCATTTGAAAAGCAGAGGCAGTGAATGTTTACCATTAAATAAGTGGTAATTGTAGCGGCACATGCGTACTAAATGCGTGCCTAATTGGGCAATGAAAACTTATAAACAGTTTTGTAACTGTGCTAGCTTTCCGGCCAGGCTTCGCCCGGGTCGATTTTGATTTAACAACGAAATAATGGGAGCAAATTTCTCAAATATCACACCTTACTGTATCTCTCATAATTTAGCCAGCATACACAAATTTAGCTCGAAATTCGCTTGCGAGATCTCCAACTTGCTTTATATTTTCGCTCCCTACTCATCCCCTTTGCGTAGTAGTGTAGTAATGTATAGCCTATGTCACTCAGGAAGAAGTAGGCTTTTAAACAGTAAAAGAAATTTTCAAATTAGTTGACTCGTTCCTGATTTATTTTATTTATTGTAGATTATAGACGCGTCGACATCTAAGGTCATTAGCGTCTTTCAACTACACTAAAAAACAACTACCTTAAAACTAAATAACATCACAAAACATTCATGAGCGCAGGTGGGATTCGAACCCACGGCAGTCCAGTCTAGAGGTTGCGGCGCCAAGCATGCTAACCACTAGGCTATATACTGCCCTCGACTCGTTCCTGAGATTACTCGCGACAAACAAATAAACATACAAATCCTTTTTGAAATTTCCTCATTGAAACCTTTCTTTTGATACCCATATGGAAGTATTTAGAAGGAAAATTACTTTTGAATTCTGACAAAATGGCGTCTAGCGTCCGCCATATTGAATTTTCCGTGACGAATCTATAGACACCTTATTTTTCAAAATCTGTCAAACCGTCAGGTAGATAATGTGTACGACGCAGAGAAAATGGAAGTGAAGAGGAGGGGGGAGCAAATCGTCTCTGGACGCAGAACTCAATGAATACGAAAATATGCACACTAGCTTAAAATCAGCAACATCTTTTGGGTTGGCCCAGTACTATAATACGTAGCTGTTATTTACTGTTTCAAATTATATTTGATATAATTTTATTATGGTTTTTCCATACAAAAATTATAAGTAGCTATACAGGGTGTTTCAGAACGATCGCTTACGAATTGTACAGTGAAATAGAGAAAACAATTCTGAACAGAAAAATTCTTAGACATAGTCTTAAAGTTTATTGGTTATTTTAAGTCTTTAGCTCAATTTGGAAATAATTTAAAAGATACTCTATAGTAAGATTTTTTCGTTGGAGAGCAGCCAATTATATAATTGTTTCGAAACATATAGGAAAAAATCATTTTACCAACCAGTGGTCACAGTCAGGATTCTAACCTGAACCTTTCCAATTTCGCGTCGGAATGAGCTTACAATACTCAACTGTGACATGATTGCTAAATTAATATTCTCCTTATATGCTTCAGAATCAATAATTGTAAGCTCATTCCGACGCGAAATTGGAAAGGTTCAGGTTAGAATCCTGACTGTGACCACTGGTTGGTAAAATGTTTTTTTCGTATATGTTTCGAAACAATTATATAATTGGCTGCCCTCCAACGAAAAAATCTTTCAATTGCATACAGCCGTATAAAAAAACATTATTATACTCTATAGTGTACACTATATGGTACATACCACTGGAAAAACTTCAAACCAAAATGACCTATTATTACTCTACACTATTTCAGGATGGAATATAATAAGAGACGAGATAGTTGCAGTAAGAATCCAGTTTTGCAGTTTTTTTCCTAACATAGTTACACTCTAGTCTATAGAGTCAAGAGGATGGACGCGTGTGTGTGTTTTAAAGACTACCAACAGCTAAGGTTATTTGGGCCTAGCATCAATTCATATTTTCAATTCATTATTTTTTTTTAATAATAAATTGAAAATCCAATTGACACTTCTACCAGCTCTCGGGCTAGAACCCGGGAACTGGGCACTTGTAATAGAGGAACCATAGCAACGCCATGTAAACAACAGCACTGCTACACGCTCGGCTATTCTCAAGCCCAGGATGGACGCTACAAACATTCGATTGAAAAAAATTAGCATGTTTACAATTTTTTATTATAATAGAGGAAAAGTTTGTATGTTGTTTGTTTGTCACGGGTAACTTCAGGACCTACTTTATCTCGAGTAACATAATATGATCTATATTATTACAACAAAAGGGGATGAGCAGTGAGCGAAAAAAAATGTAAAGTTGGGGATCCCTCACGCGATTTCTGAGCTAAATTTAGATACGATGGCTAAGCTATAAGAAATACAGTAAAGTGATAAATTATGAGTAGTGATGAGCAAAATTGGTCTTGGTCTTGCGAAAAAGCAAGACCAAGACCAAGACCTCGTGCAGTCTTGGTCTTGGTCTTGCGAAAAATCAATACCAAGACCAAGACTAAAAAACTCGGGTCGCAGTGCCAAACCCTGCCGACAATATAGTGTATTTGCTAATACAGGCATTGTGGCATTATTATGTAAACTTAAGTTTGTTTTTTGACAAAATAAAAAATTTAACCCCTTAATACATCCCTTAAAATAATTAAATTTTTCTAAATTTCAATACTAGACATGGATTTTATCAGTACACCCAATTAAATACACCCTTCCATAAGTAAATCCGTATCAACAAACTAGTGTTTCCATAAAATTTGTAAGTTCGGTCCTGTCGGGCCGATTTTATTAAAATTTTAGCGGCACATTTTAATCTTTACTAAAGAGTTAAATTTCAATTTTGAAACGATTCTGACAAATTTTTCGGTATTTTTGGGCCCAAAAACTTTTTGGAACCCCTAAATACAACCCTGAAAATGGTCCGATCGGGCCCATTTTAAATAGGCTTCTTGCGGTGATGGGTTCCAATGTGTGTACCAAATTTCGTTTCAATCGATTAAGTCTGTCGAGAGTTATCGTGTACACACACACACACACACACACACACACACACACACACACAAATATATATATATATATATATATATATATATATATATATATATATATATATAAATATATATATAAATATATACATACATATATATATAAACATTTTCAAAAATGGTGCCAAAGTGTTCAGGAGGCTATGAAACGTCGAGAAATTTTGGTCCGACCCCTAGGTCCCGCCATCCGACCGACGCCAATAGTGTATGTGCCATATTATGGCAAATACACTAATAAGCAAGACCAAGACCAAGACCAGACATATTTGAGCAAGACCAAGACCAAGACTGAATCAGCAAGACTAAGACCAAGACTGTCCAAGTCTTGGTCTTGGTCTTGCTAATTGCTCATCACTAATTATGAGAAAGTTGCTTTTGATAATTATTTCGTTGCCAAACCAAAATCCGGGCTGTAGTTTTGAAATTAAATCTCAAAAAACTCACTATATAGAATAGTTTTATTTATTGAAAATTTACTCATAAAATAGTAGAACAGTTTAAAAAATTCTTTATAATTCGATGATTGAAATACTGAACCATATATGTTGTTTGTGAATCGTGTTGATTTTTAATAAGAATAAATGAAAGAAATTAATTTTAATTATATTTATTTGGATATAACATCTAAGGTCAACACAATTTGATATTATGATTGTCAACACAATTGAATTTAGTTTTTTTATAGTTCTTCATTGTTTTTCATTGAAATCAATAGATGTTGTTAAGAGAGTCCTACCTTCATAAATCAATACTTAGCGATGATTTAGAATAGGTACAGTATATTTCATTTCCATCGATTCATTCGACATTTAAAATTTTTTAGACACCCTAAAATTAAAATTATTGTCAATAATATATTAAGACTTGAGATATTTTTTATAAAAAATATTACACTCACGGCTTCGTTCGCATAAATCTCGGTTTTAATAAAAACTTTTCTTACTTAATTGTATCGATGACATCTAGAAGACGACTTTTAAAGTAGTATATAAATCAAAATTAAACTATCTATTGAATGTTTAATTAGATTTTTGGATTTTGAAACAAGCCCCTAGTTAGGTTCGAATCTGAGAACTGGTAAAAGAATCACTAATTGAATTGTCAATTAATTATAAAAAATAATAAATTGAAAATAGTCTCAAATAGCTCTGGCTCTTTGTGGCCTTAAAAATGGATTTTAAAAACTAGATTTAATTAAACATATTGCTTGGCTTGTTTTCATTCTTAACTTTTAAGTCTATTGAATCGGATAAGTGATGCTCTACTGTGAATTGTTCTTCATTTAGTATAGTTCTGTGAACAATTTCACTGTGACGCCAGTTGAAATTCGCGGAAAGGTACTTCGGTGTTATTGAGGCGCATAAGCTTTCGTAGCTATTCGTCAGATATAGTCACTGAACAATTTCACGATTTACGAAAGTCTGTATCTGAAGTAATGAGATCCTCACATTAAATGTAAGATAATATAAAAATAGGTATTCCAATCACGCAATGCATCATGGGAATTGTGTCAAAATGTGGCGCCATCATTAATGTGTCAATAGTGACGTCGCGCCATGGCTAACTTAATATATTTCAGATCCTTTTAATTCTATATGTAAAAAAGTTTTCAGAGGATGTATAGGATCATTTTTATTTATTTATTGTAAATTATAGACGCGTCGACAACTTAGGTCATTAGCGTCTTGATTACATTAAATAACAACTCACTTAAAACTAAATGACATCACAAAACATCCATGCGCGGAGGCGGGATTCGAACCCATGAATTGTAGCTGACAAAATTTTCTACATTTTCTATATTTGAGGTTTTTTTCTATTTTCTACCGTTAACGAGTTACGTACGCTTCTAAAAACCGCTATTTTTCGAAAAAAAAATTTTCGTCCCACATTTTTTTGCTGAACTTTTCTCTCTAGCGCCTCAGTCTTTCATTTTACAAAAAAATGTTGTAGAGAATTAAATTTCCATCAAAATGATATAGGTATGAGTTTACCATTTTATCTTAACCTGATCCAAAGTTTTCAGAAGCGTGTAACTCGTTAACGGTTGGAAATAGAAAAAAACCCATATAAAGAAAATGTAGAAAATTTTATCAGGTACAATTTTCATGAATGGAATTTTTTCGTAGGACCAACTTTTGGAGATATATACGCGAAAAACAAAAAAAAGCAACCTTTGAGGTGCCCCCCACCCCTCTTGTGCCCGGCCGATGGTCAAGGAATTTTTAATATGTTTTTTACAGAAATTTCTTTTGATAGCACCTTATTATTAATGATTTTATTATTAAACAGGAAGAAAGGCTATAAGAATCTATATTGTTTTTTTAAAAAATTAAATTAAACAAAGAGCCGACGTTTCGGACCACATCAGTCCTTAATCATGACCTACATTTCTATAATTTTTGTAGGTCATGATTAAGGACTGATGTGGTCCGAAACGTCGGCTCTTTGTTTAATTTAAAAACAATATAGATTCTTATAGCCTTTCTTCCTGTTTAATAAAAGCCATATTTTGTAAATATGTTTTTTACTAACCAGTCCAAACCAAGTCCCGAAGTTGGTTTTTGCGCTTTTTGATTTTCCGGCTAGGATCATTCGTTGCAGACTAGACAAATATGTCCTATATTGCACTGATTTGACAATTACAAATTTTATAATCGTCATACTGATTACGTCATGAACCTGAGTTCAGTTAGAGTGACCAGATTTGATGAACTCTTTATTGTAAATAGAATCTGTGCTACTGCATGTATGACAGAACTGACAAATGTACAAATATCAAACTAAGTTAAGTATATTAGACATTAATAATTTTTTCTCGCAATTTCTCTCTCGGAAACGTCAATTTTGTTACAATATTAGCTTGCTTTAATGTTTTAAGTTGTATTTTGTATATAATTTTAAATTATATCATAGTTTTTTATATGTCGATCTCTGCAGCCGCCTGTGGTTTACATTTACGACAAAATTTGTATCTCATAATCCGAATGTAACTGGGTAAAAATTACACTATACTTTGAGTTATGGGTACTGATTGATAGTGTAGTAAGATTCAAATTTAGCCCAGTGTATCCCAAAGTAGACGATACAATTGAGGAACGTTGAATAAAATTAAGGGGGCGGTGGAAGCATAAAGAAAGAAGTAGACAATTTTGAAAAGCCTTTTCTACGTGTTGCACCTGTTGTATAAATTAATACAGTTTAATTCGTAGTTACAAATAGACATTTTGATATGCAAGTTTCATAATAAATTAGAGTAACTTGTAGATACTAATAAATGTTAGTACATATAAATTAATTAGTGACATTTAAATTTTTTCTTATATAGCCTTGTAACGTGAATGACAACTTAGTTGTCTGGGAATTGTAATTCACTAATGAAAGTCAATTCGTATTGTGGAAAGAGGTTTTACATAAATGTTTATTAGGTATAAACTAAATATATTAGTTTAATTAACCAAATGACATGCCGAACTTAATTAAAATACTCAAGTATCTAAAATTGTGTTAAAAATTCATGTTGAACGTTGCTGGTTAAAGCGACAGATTTAATGAATGAATGATTTGTAAATTATAGACGCTCAATAACAGAGATCATTAGCGTCTGAGCGGCTGATTTAAAATAATTAATAAACTGTTCTTCAAAATGACTTGCAATATTTTTAGATGCAGGTAGGTATACTGAACTTTTGCGGGGACTTTATGTAAACTACAGCTCAGCATCGTTACAAAAAATAACATAACCTACATTTAAACATTTCAGCGAATTAAAATATAATTTAATAACCAAGATATTTTTATTATAAATTCTGTTATTGTAGGTATGCCATGATCTGGAAATGTACGACTAAATTCTAAGCACAAAGTATTATATTTGAAAGTGCCTTTCATGTTATGCTTCCTGCAGTGGTTTTCGAATCACTGAGGTAAAAGATATAGAGGAGATAAACCGTATATGCAACTGCTTATATAAAATTGAAACCAGGTTTGACGTCACAGGGTGGAGTAAATATGGCGGCTAAACACGGCATGGATTGGGAATATATTATTCTCTTCTTCTTCTTTTTTTTCTCTCACATATAAAATGAGGGCCGAGTTACAATGGCGACTGGCTTCACTTTTAAATGCTTATAATCCGTTTATATCTTTTACATCAGTGTTTGGAATTGTGTGAATTATAGACGCTCGACAACAGAGGTCATTAGCGTTCAGTGTTTGGAATTTACGATTATACACAGTATGATTTATTAGTTCACTAACAAACTTCGACATCTATACTAATATTATAAAGCTGAAGAGTTTGTTTGTTTGTTTGTTTGGTTGAACGCGCTAATATCAGGAACTACCAGTCCGATTTGAAATTTTTTTTTGTTAGATAGCCCATTTATTGAGGAAAACTATTGGCTATATAATATCAGGCTACGACCAATAGGAGCGGAGCATCAATGAAAAATGTTTGCAAAAACGGGAAAAATTATTCCTTTTGAGAGCTACCGTTGCGTGCGCTGCGTAAACGGTTAAAGTTACGCAAAAATCATGTATGACGGAATTGTTCCCCTTTAAAAGTTCTAAAAAAAAGTCCGCGACAGCATATGTCTATCTTTTAAGGTTGACTCACTATAACTTTTTTATGGTAATCAAATTTGTTCGTACTTATAATATTCAAGCGAACGAGCAAAGCGAGTGAGTAGTGCATTTATAATATTCAAGCGAACGAGCGAAGCGAGTGAGTAATGTAAGTATAATATTCAAGCGAACGAGCGAAGCGAGTGAGTAATGTAATTATAATATTTAAGCGAACGAGCGAAGCGAGTGAGTAGTGTAGTTATAATATTCAAGCGAACGAGCGAGTGATTAGTGTATTGCATCCGGGCTTTCTTAGCACCCGGGCGAAACCTGACGGGTACCGCTAGTAAATTATATTTATTGAAAACAATAATTATTGTAATTCAACTAGAGAGATATAAATTAGAATATCAGGATTTTGATTTCTTTTTTATTTAATATAAAAATTCACAGATTTCGCAATCCTTGCAACCATCGAGGACATTGGAAATGATAACAGCATATATGAAACATAATTAACTGTTTATTATACACACAATATTTATCAATGCACTGTTTAGTTTTGTCAGGAATTTAACCCTATTATTCTTCTGTTATATACGCGTTCACTTTTGCTTGATTACTTAACTTTTAAATGGATTTTTCTACAGTATTTATTAACATTTGCTCAAAAATCACACCGCAGATCGTCGCAAATACCTCTCAATTAACTAGACATGATACAAAACACATTTCGAAAAAATTGCACTTGTTCAATTTTGCATGATTGCTCCTCACTTGATCGCGACACCGTTGTCTTTTGGCCTTGAACGAAAACTCGTAACTCTGCCCCCATATATGAACATAAACATTTCCAATGTTAAAATAATTAGTATCTTTTGGGTTTCAGCGGAAGGAAATGGCTAATTTCTTCAACTTAGAGAAGATTTCGACTAACAAGGTTCGAGTTATAGAGTTTCTACTGTACCTACATTACACACATATTGGGTAAGCTGACTCGATAAGTATAAAGGACTTTGTAGAGTTTTCAGTTCCAAGAAACGACCCTGCAGAGCAGTAAAACACCTATACAATTCTCAACACAGGTAAATCGCGTTAGCCTCGGTTCATATCAACGTTCTTTTGCCTCTCAACTTGTGGAAACTTGAATCAATTCATATTTAGGACTGCAGTGGGTATTTTCTTAAAATATTTCATCGAACGCAGTCCTTTTCTAACCGGATGCGCGCGCAGGTACAAATGGCAGTCAACACGGCCACCTGGCATACTGTATCTGACATCTTAACATAGTCATACATGCTGTGTTTTGTTTCACATGTCAACCACTTCCGACTATTTCCGTTAAATCTAATTAGTGTTACCGTCTAGATCTAGACTGTCTAGACTCTTGTCTTGTCTAGATTTTCAAGACAAGACTTGCAAAAGTATTGTCTAGAAATTTTCAAGACAAGACAAGACTTGCTTTATCTAGATCAAGACTCTTGCCAAAACTCTAGACAATTTTCAAGAGTCTAGATAAACTAAGTAGTAGTAGGTAAAGTAAACCACTCGGTTAATCTAGACTCTTGAAAATAATCTAGTCTTGATATTAGACAAGACAAGAGTTTTTTAATCTAGACTTAGAGTTAGTGAAGTCTTGATATTTCAAGACAAGACAAGACTTTAAAAGTCTTGTCTTGTCTAGACGGCAACACTACATCTAATATTTCTAAAATGCCATCCCAGTATGAGTTATTAGACGTTATTCACGTCAAAAATATAGGAGAGAAACTTTTAATTGCATTTTTACAACTTTGACACAATAAATAAATTGCCCTTTCTTCCCATGCTTCAAAGATGCTCTCAGTCCTACAAAATTTTTTGCTTTTCGCGAGCTGTTATGTCCTATTCTAGCCTCATTCAAGGTCATACATATAGCGATTAGTAATTGGGTTATTAAAGTATTTTTTTTATCGACAAAGCATAAGAAAGTGTTACAATAAATCGTTCTAAAAATTCAGCACTAAAAAGAGAGTTCAACGTTGGGTAAAGTCACAGTAATATATTTCAACACTTTGCGACTGCGGCAATAGATCGCTGTTATGAACAATTGCCACCTCACGGGGCATCGGTGCTTAAACTCAAAGACCTTCTCCACTTGCATTTGACAGGTTCATAGATGCTTTATCTATATTGACGCTTATATAATACAAATTAAGACATTACAATACTCGAATACCGAATTCTTGTTAAACAACTGTAAAAGCAATCTGGAATTCCTGTTGTTCGGTTTTCCACGAATTTATTGGTGTAGTAACTGTTAGTCTATTACATCAATGATAAATTAATTAAACCATTTAAATACACGTACAAGTAGAGTACGATCAATTTGAATGGGTCAATTTTTATACAATTTTAAGCTTTGTTTTTTACGATGTTACTAATTACAAATCTCCGGTTCCCAATTTTAAGAGTATATAATAGCGGGAGTTACCCGCTCTCCCGACGCTATTTTTAAAGCTAAAGGGTTCGGGTAAACGCCAAATGAAGGACCAAGAATCACACTACAGATCCTACAGGCGAAAAAATTTCCTGAAAAACTTACAGCTTTTTAAAAAATTACGTAATCTTTCACACGTATCCAAAACTTATTTTCAAAAAATTCGCCTGTAGGATCTGTAGTGTAAATCTCGGTCCTTCATTTGGCGTTTACCCGAACCCTTTAGCTTTAAAAATAGCGCCGGGAGAGCTATAAGCGTTTTCAGACGAAGGGAACTGGAAAGAATTTGAGATGAAATCGAGTGCAGGGAATTTGCGGTATCGAATACTCTTAATCTCAGAATCTGGTTGAAAGTATCAATTGAATACGATTAAAATTCAGAGACAATTAAAGGTCGAATTTAGATTTTTCGGGGTTATATCTATCTTAAACTCGAGACCTACTCAACCGATTTCTTTCACTGTTTAACACTTATTGATGAGATAATATTATTGTGTTTTGAAGACCGCCAACAGCTAAGGTTATTTGAGCCTAGCACCAATTCACATTTTCAATTCATTATTTTTTTTTAATAATAAATTGAAAATCCAATTGACACTTTTACCAGCTCTCGGGCTAGAACCCGGGAACTGGGGACTTGTAATAGAGGAACCATAGCAACGCCATGTAAACAACAGCATTGCACTCTCGACCATTTTCAAGCCCTATAATAGTATTACGCTATACGGCAAAATGGGGTGAGTGATTGAGTAGCTATAGAGTTGTTAAACTTGTGTCTGCAATTTTGTAAATAATGAATGCGACAGGACATTATTTTGTTCACAGGTCATAGAACATGATTATCAATTAAAATGAGAACACAAAAAATAGTCTGTTAACATTTCTTTTTCTTGCTAATTATGATTTAGTATAATATTTTTCTTAGTAAATAAATGGCATGACCTTAAAACACATTAAATATATGATAACTCTTTGTAAACAAAGAGCGAAATTATTAAACGGTGTTGAACATGAGTTAAAACAAATTTTTTATCTTGCTTAACAACAAAAAACTTACTATTTATTTTTCTTAATTTATATTACTATAAAGAGGAAAAGTTTGTATGTTTGTCGCGGAAAATCTAAGACCCTATAAGTAAGTAGATTTCAAAAATTCTTTGTGTTTAAAAACCTTCTTCCCGAGTAAAGCTCAATTTTTATTATCCGGTTTGTCTTGTCGGAAACGCTACGTTCCCGCCCCGTGTCTGACCGGATAATATAAATCGACCTTAACACAGGCTAAGACAAAACGACGGAAATGAGCAGGGAGCGAAATTTATTTTAAATGTTTTGTTGCCAAACCAAAATCTACCCAGGCGAAACCGGGCCGGATTGCTAGTTTAGTATATTTTAAACACAACTAGCGCCACGGTGTGGTGAATTATTGCGTTTTTGATCAACTATTACGTGTCTCGATAGAAGCAAATAACATTTATTTGTACAGCTCTATTTCAAATTCGACAAAAACTGTTTCTCTGTTATGGACATCCCTGTATAATAGCTTAATTATGTAAAGTGTAAATAAAGCTTCATCTTTTTGAAAGCTCTATAAATACCAACAGCGTGACATTAACCTCAATAGAGGCATTTTGAATATTTATAAAAGCAAAGCTTCTACATTAAATTATTAATTAAATTAATTAAATATAATATATACCCACATATAGTTCCCAGTTATATAGGTTACAAGAAAAACGGCTTATGTCAGATTTTTGATAAAATAATGACGACTATTAATAGTGATCTAATTGTCAAATATATATTATTATGTAAAATATTATGTACTTTGAGAGGATGTATTTCATTTATAGGGATGTATTTGTAAAATGTGCGCCCCCACAAAGACAATTTGTCGGCTTCCTTTCAGTTCCATTTTTTCTGCGTCCTACACATTGGTTCTGATATTTAAAACATAGCTTGTTAAATCCATCAAAAAAAAAAAAAGATGTAAAAAAACCTTTAAAAAAATGCCACCAAAAAGAGGAACATAATAGAAATTCTAAGGTCGGCGCAAATTTAATTACTATAAAATTGTTTATACATTATGTAAACCGATAAGATACATAAATAGGACATTAATTATAGCATTGAGAAAAAATGATTGGATCAGAATGAGCCATGACACGTAATGTATGTATATGTATATGCGTATTTATATAGGGTTGCTATCGTAATTTTAGTGTTTTTATTTTAGTTTCAATTATTTTTATGGCTCATTCTGATCCAATCATTTTTTCCCAATGTAACCGGTTTACATAAGTATCTACTGAATATTATCTACTCTTAGGAAATTGGCGCCAACCTCAAAATTCTTATTATTTTCCTCTTTTTGGTGGCTTTTTTGAAGGTTTTTTATTTTTTACTTTTAAGTAGTTTTTCAATCCGTAGTTTACAGTTTGCACGTTCTTAACGGACTTCTGTGTTGATATTAATTGATACTAAAAAAAAAGAAAACTACTGAACCCATTTGAGTAAAATTTATGTGGGGCCACGCTGAAGGTATGCCCTATTGGCCTATTAAATAAAACAAAAATCATCAAAATTGGTCTACTTGATTATTCAGTAAATACAACATTCAGCTTCGGCAAAGCCTTTGGCTATATTTTGGCCAAAGCCGAATATTTGGCCGAAGGTCCAATTTTTGGCCGAATGTAGCCGAAGCTTCGGTCGGACTCTACTAAAAAGGGATAGCGTGTAGAACATACGTTACCCAGCATATACTTTGACTGCCTTTTATCACAGCAGGGAAAAATAACATACTGGGTATACCGAGACCACGAAACGTGGTTGAAATTTCGAATTCAATTTTGATAGCGATTTTACGACTTTCTTCACTCCCATGTTCGCTTGAAAGTATAAACGCTGTCAAAAAGTCGATAAAGAAGCTAGTTTGCTGTGAGGCTATAGATATTTCAGTCATCCTGTTAGAGTAGGTTCAAAGAGCTTTATAAAACAAGAAAGCAACATCGCATTATAAATCCAATTCGCTTTAATTCCCCGAGGGCAACCAACAAGCAAATAGGAAAACTTTTAAACAGCAATGCAGAGAGCGCTTAAGAAGAATTAAAACAGGAAAGAAAAATACATTTTCAATTAAGTCTTGTTAAAACAGTTTTCATATATTTAACCGTCTTCAAAAAAAGGAGGTGGTTCTCAATTCGGTTGTATTTTTTTTTTATGTTTGTTACCTCATAACTCAGTCATTTATAAACCGATTTTGAAATTTTTTTTTTGTTTGAAAGGATATACTTTCAGATTGGTCCCATAGAAATTTCATCAAAATCGGTTCAGTAGTTCGGCTGATTTTAATAAAAGTGAATAACGACGTGTGATTCTTTAAGGTAAATGTCACTTTTTGACATATCAGACAGCGTAAGAAAGTCGGTTTAATAAAAGTGAGTAACGGCGTGTGATTCTTTTAAGTTTTAAGGTAAATGTCACTTTTTGACACTAAAAAGTAAAAAATAAAAAACTTTTTAACAAAAAAAAAACCTCCTTCAAAAACCACTAAAAAAAGGAAAATAATGAAATTTTGAGGTCTGTGTCAATTTGTTTTTATGTTTGTAACAATATGTGTACTTTATATAATATGTAGTTTTCCGGGTTAAGTTGAAAAGCAGCGTTTTCGCTGAACTTCGCCTATTGGATTGTACCCGTTCGATTCAATAAAGACATTTATTATTATTATTATTATTATTAATTTAATAAAATATAAAGTTGGTTAAAAAGAAGATATTAATCACTATACTATATTTTTTAACAGACTTCATATTTTATTAAATTGGTACAGACCTCAAAATTTCATTACTTTCCCCTTTTTAGTGGTTTTTTGGAGGAGGTTTTTTTTTGTTAAAAAGTTTTTTTTTATTTTTAGAAACAGAGGCGAACTGGCCATATAAGCTTTCGGTGCATCTTTTCTTAGGAATTTGATCAAATTTGAATATCTTATAGAAATGCAGTAATATCTAACAACTGTTAAAATTTTAGAGTGATTGCAATCAAATTTCAAAGCGCCGCGCGAACGAAGTCGCGGGTACAGTTGTAATCATTAAAATTAAAAAAATTGTTGGAAAAAAAACTTCCTTGGCAAGAGGATCAATGAAAAGCAATACTGAAGTTATAAAAAAACTTTTTAACAAAAAAAAAACCCCTTCAAAAAGCCACTAAAAAGAGGAAAATAATGAAATTTTGAGGTCTGCGCCAATTTAATAAAATATGAAGTCGATTAAAAAGTATAGTATAGTGATTAATATCTTCTTTTTAACCAACTTCATATTTTATTAAATTGGCGCAGACCTCAAAATTTCATTATTTTCCTCTTTTTAGTGGCTTTTTGAAGTAGGTTTTCTTTTGTTAAAAAGTTTTTTATTTTTTACTTCTTAGTGTCAAAAAGTGACATTTACCTTAATGAATCACACGCCGTTACTAACTTTTATTAAAATCAGCCGAACTACTGAACCGATTTTGATGAAATTTCTATGGGACCAATCTGAAAGTATATCCTTTTAAATAAAAAAAAAATTTCCAAATCGGTTCATAAATGACGGAGTTCTGTGGTAACAAACATAAAAAAAAAATACAACCGAATTGAGAACCACCTCCTTTTTTTGAAGTCTGTTAAAATTGCATTTATTTACTGGCGTAAAACTTCAGTATTGCTCCTCTTGATCCTCTTGCCAAGGAAGTTTTTATTCCAACAATTTTTCTAACAACTCAAGTATCACCATTGCTCTATTATCAATAGATCTATTTCAAAATCATTAAAATTAAACGTGGATTATCTTCTTATCCAAAGCCATTTTCGACAAAAATTAATCATCCCGTATAATTATTAATTAATTTTATCAATGATTCAATTCACAATCATATTTAAAGCGCCTATTCGATACAACAGTCAGTCACAAACCAGCATTGACATTTCCGCAACGCGTATTAATATTATTCAAAACTTATTTATCAGACATTTCCTGTGGCGGTGAGTAAAACGTGAGTGCACTTGGAAACAATGGGTACTCAAAAATGTGAGTTAATCTCATACGGTAATCATCAGACATCCCAATCTTGAAAGAATGAAGAAAAATAAAATACACACGAATGTACACTATCGGTGCGTAGGTTCAGTACAATTCATGAAAAAATGCGGCACCATAGTACCTAAAACTACCTAATTTTTAACCGACTTCAAAAAAAGGAGGTTTCTCAATTCGACCGTATATATTTTTTATGTTTTATGTGTGTTCGCGGATAACTTCGTCGTTTATGAACTGATTTTGAAAAATTTTTTTTATTTGAAAGGATATACTTTCAGATTGGTCCCATAGAAATTTCATCAAAATCGATTCAGTAGTTCGGCTGGTTTTAATAAAAGTAAGTAACGGCGTGTGATTCTTTAAGGTAAATGTTACTTTTTGACACTAAAAAGTAAAAAATAAAAAACTTTTTAACAAAAAAAAAACCTCCTTCAAAAAGGCACTAAAAAGAGGAAAATAATGAAATTTTGAGGTCTGTGCCAATTAAAATATGAAGTCGGTTAAAAAGTATAGTATAGTGATTAATATCTTCTTTTTAACCAACTTCATATTTTAATTGGCACAGACCTCAAAATTTAATTATTTTCCTCTTTTTAGTACCTTTTTGAAGGTTTTTTTTTTTGTTAAAAAGTTTTTATCTTATTGCAAGCTTTTATTTAACTTGCAATGCATGCTAGTTAGTTTGTTTGTGGGTTTGTTTGTTTAGGTCAAAACTTGCGAGTCAATTTTGAACGACTTCCACGTATCCGATCGACTTGAAATTTTGTACACATATGTATTCCCGATGACAATACATGAATAAATCGTTTTTAGAAATAAATTCAAACCCTAAGGGGTTCAAACGGGGATGTAGGGTTTTTTTTTGACTAATCTAGGCCCAGGCCAAATCGCTGAAGCTAGAAACTTGAAATTTGGACAGTTGGTTCCTTTTCTGACGTAAGCATCCACTAAGAAAGGATTTCTCGAAACAGCACAGAGAAACAGCACAGAGAGCAAACTCAGTGCTGATTTTAGTTAATAAATTCGTTTGTTGGAAAACAGAACTCTGACTACAATAATTGGTTTTAATTGTCCAGTCCGAATTGTTTGAAGAGTTCTAGAACCGTTCTCGGATTTGACCAACAAACTCACCTTATATTTTAAAAAGCATATTTAAAGTAAAATATATAGTTTAAAATTTAAACTATATATTTTTTATTATAGTACCGTATTTTCTTGTGAATTATATTGTGTTAAGAGAAGTGTCTTGGTGGTTCGGCCGGCCCAGTGGCCATTTAACCACAGATATCGCTATGTAAGTGACTCATTCAAAAACTATTTAAATCAAAACTAGAACTCAAGGTAGAAGATATAAGTAATAATTAGTAGGTAGTTTGGATTTTACGTGAAAAAGATACACCAGTGAATCAACTAATTTATAGGGTTGTATTTTTACATGATTGGCTAAAATATTACTTATGCCTATAAAATTGTAATCTTGTCAGTTTTTTGAGACTTTTGTATGACGACGGGAAAACGTTTTTCTACAATTTTTGTCTATCTGTTTGTATGATATGGCATGACTAGTTCTTCCTAGAAAATGCAAGGCGAGAAGGGGTAGAGGCTAAAAAATTGGAAAATAATGTTTTTCCCCAAAACGGCTCTAACCGATTTTGATTAAATTTTATGCATGTGTACTCCCTTACTACAATATAGCATGGCTAGTTTCTCAATAAATGCAAGAAGGGAGGTTGTGAGTATGATCATATAAGTCTACTCCTATATGTAGGAAAGCTACTTCTCTGTGGACAGTTTATTCAAAGCATGGTTTATACGAAGCCAGCGCTGGCTTGGTATTAGCCTCGTATAAACAGTTTTTCAAGAACGCTGACTGCCAGCGCTGGCGTGATAGAGCGCCTTGCGGACACGCGTAGACGCATCGCACCAGTCGCTGGCGCATATCTGTAGCGTGCGTGTTTGTTTTTGTTAAGTTCCAGCAATAAAATGGCGACGAAATTAAGTGAAAATCAAGGAACTTAAGAGAAAAATCCAGGAATGACTGGCCTCGTCTAAACAACACGAGCCAGGTCAGCGCTGGTTTATCTGTAGGACTGGCGCCAGCGCACTGGCTTCGTATAAACCATGCTTTACTTTGCGCTGTTTTCCAAAAAGTATACTACCTACCTATAGAAACTATAGTTTTTGAGTAGGTAACGTTGAACTGTCAATACGGTAAAAGAAACCGGCTGGCGTTTCCTTTGACACAGGTCGAGTGCCCTGAGCTGAAGCAACCTTGTCACCTTGTCTGCCCATCTAGCCAATGGTCGGTGTCGGTACGGTAGAGTACACCAGACCAGACCAGATCATCCAGTACACTATAGTTCTTGTGAAGCGTGAGAAAGAATGACACACTCGTGTTCCAAGTTGTCTGACGGTGGTCACATTCAACAACTTGTCATATCGTTTAGTCAACAACAATCCATGCCAGGTATGATCACGCCGCGTAGGCTCTATGGACATTAGGCCTGATCAACTGCATACGGCAGGGTACGGCAAAATCCAGGCGCCAGGACATCAAATATATTGATCAATTGAAACGATTTTTACAAGCTTTTATTTAACTTGCAATGTATGCTAGTTAGTTAGTTTGTGTGTTTGTTTAGGTCAAAACTTGCAAGTCAATTTTGAACGACTTCCACGTATCCGCGATCGATTTGAAATTTTGTACACATATGTATTCCCGATGACAATACATGAAATGTTATAATTACCACAAAACACCAAACCATAACAAACACTCTCGACGTACGTTTCGCCAACCAAGTTGGCATCATCAGGAGATGAGTAAAGTTTTAATCATCTCCTGATGATGCCAACTTGGTTGGCGAAACGTACGTCGAGAGTGTTTGTTATGGTTTGGTGTTTTGTGGTAATTATAACATTTCGTATCTTTACACCAAAGGTTCCACCACTTTTTATTGACAATACATGAATAAATCGTTTTTAGAAATAAATTCAACCCCTAAGGGGTTCAAACGGGGATATAGGGTTTTTTTGACTAATCAACGCCCAGGCCAAATCGCTGAAGCTAGAAACTTGAAATTTGGACAGTTGGTTCCTTTTCTGACGTAAGCATCCACTAAGAAGGGATTTCTCGAAATTCAACCCCTACGGGTGTCAAAGGAGGGTAAAATTTTGAAAGACTAAAATGAACAAAATAAATTAGTAAAACAACTTTTTAGAGACAAGCTTTTATTTAAATGCACTAAAAAGGAAAAAATAATTTTTAATAATTTAGGTTCATAATTAATAAAAGCGTGGGTCGTGAACTCTACGATAGTTTATTAGTCACGACCCACGCTTTTATAATTATGAACCTAAATTATTAAAAATTATTTTTTCCTTTTTAGTGTATTTAAAAAAAAGCTGTCTCTATGTTTTTTTACTAATTTATTTAATTGTTTATAGATTTATTCTTCGAAATACCATTTTTCTACGCATTTTGTCCAAAATTTAGCTTGAAAAGCGATCTTTTTCTATGCAGATCAATCATTTGTTTTTGTGTGAGTACGGATCTAATGTTCTTATACATTGACAGAGTTTGAAAACTACACTAGACTGCTGCTTGGATGTATAAAAACTGTAACTATATTGTCACAATCTAAGGTCATTGTCAAATCAGATTTTTTGACAATGCTTTCTGCAATCCAACATTAATGTCTGATATTTTTTTAATTTATTTAAAAGCATCCAGTTTGAGTTTCACTTATAAGTTCGACTATTCTGAAATCTAGATTATAAAAAAGTTCCCTAAGGAGGAGGATCGTCGTGGGTATTCCATATCCTCTGGTTTCTACGTGATCCCTAAATTTTTTACATGGTTTCTAGATCTCATGTGTTTTTCTCTGGTATCGATTGCACAGGTCACTTTCTATAAATAAAACATCAATTTTCACCAACACAGGATACATCAGAAAATCTTCTCCGCATATTGCATTTAATTCTAGTCGAAAGTTTGTAACAAAACAAATAATTTGCAATATTTTTAAAATTTTTGAAAATAAATTGTTGTTTAATTTTTCCTGTGCCTATTCGGATACAATAAACAATATTTTTTAACCGACTTCAAAAAAAGGAGGTGGTTCTCAATTCGGTTGTCTTTTTTTATGTTTGTTACCTCAGAACTCCGTCATTTATAAACCGATTTAGAAAATTCTTTTTTTATTTGAAAGGATATACTTTCAGATTGGTCCCATAGAAATTTCATCAAAATTGGTTCAGTAGTTCGACTGATTTTAATAAAAGTGAGTAACGGCGTGTGATTCTTTAAGGTAAATGTCACTTTTTGACACATTTGACAGCGTAAGAAAGTCGGTTTAATAAAAGTGAGTAACGGCGTGTGATTCCTTTAAGGTAAATGTCACTTTTTGACACTAAAAAGTAAAAAATAAAAAACTTTTTAACAAAAAAAAACCTCTTTCAAAAAACCACTAAAAAAACCTCAAAATGTCATTATTTTCCTCTTTTTAGTGGCTTTTTGAAGGTTTCTTTTTTTTGTTATAAAGTTGTTTTACTGTACTTATTTCTCTTCCAAAGCAAGTTATAATGTTGCCCTTTCAACCAAATATGCTATGGAGTGTAAAAATTTGTTTTTATATGTGTTAAAAGTTATACATGCCTGGTATGAAAAAGGCTATATTCAAACATTATTATTTATGTTCCAAAGTCACTTCGTTATCTCAAATTAATTTGTCTTGAATTGAGAAGGTTTAATGGAAATTATTCTAGTGTGTGGATTATTTCTTCATTCAACATTCAACGCAGGTCGATACTATCGAATTTTTAATAAAACCGGTTGGCTTTTCATTCACAATTAAGTTCGAGCGTGGGAGACATTTTGTTATAACAAAAAACGTGCTGAAAACGTATTTTATTAAGTCTTCAACAAAAAAAGTTAATGGCTTACCGGGCGCAGTTGTAATTCTGAGTAAGTAAATTTCACACTTAGGTACCACTTTGGTCTAAAATAATCAGAAAGTCAATATCCATATAAATTCATTTTTGCAAGGGAATTTCCTGTTCCAAGAACAATTTTACACACTGTATAGTGTATAATGACTACGGTTTATTTATTTCAGTAATTACGGATTTAAAACTGCATGATGGGCTTGAGAATAGCCCAGCTCGTAGGAAGGCCGTTGTTTTGTTACATTTCCATGACTCATCTATTATATAAGCCCCCAGTTCCCCCAAGTTCTAATGCAAGAACTGGTGAAAGTATCAATTGAATTTTTAATTTAATGTGAAAAACCATAATAAATTTCAAATTTGAATTTGGCACTGGGCTTAGTTGATGGCATTAAAAATATGCAAGAAAATATCGAACATTTACAAAAATAAATTTAAATAGGGAGAAATACATAAATATTAGGTACTATAGTACTTAATCGAAGCTAAAATAAGATAAAATTATAACGAGAAATCTATATACGGTTTTTAATATAAAAATAAGAAATACAATCAATATGATTAAACACCTATACCGTAACTAAATTCACTATATTAGTGAAATTAACATAAGAATATCAGACGAATTATCGCCATGATATTTATATAGAAGGCTATATAGGAAAAATGTAAATGCACCGCCGGGAATCGAACCCAGAACTCCCAATTTCGCGTCAGGTTAGTTTCCAGTTACTACACAGTGCCCAACAGTGTACATTTAATTCTTCCTATGTATGCAACGATGACCACAGATCCATTAACTGCGAGAGCTATTATTTTATAACAACATTACGAATGAATGCTGGCTTTCTCATGGCCCGGACGCGCCTTATAAATCAAATTATAACGAGAAATCTATATACGGTTTTTAATATAAACATAAGAAATACAATCAATATGATTAAACACCTATACCGTAACTAAATTCACTATATTAGTGAAATTAACATAAGAATATCAGACGAATTATCGCCATGATATTTATATAGAAGGCTATATAGAAAAAATGTAAATGCACCGCCGGGAATCGAACCCAGAACTCCCAATTTCGCGTCAGGTTAGTTTCCAGTTACTACACAGTGCCCAACAGTGTACATTTAATTCTTCCTATATATGCAACGATGACCACAGATCCATTAACTGCGAGAGCTATTATTTTATAACAACATTACGAATGAATGCTGGCTTTCTCATGGCCCGGACGCGCCTTATAAATCAAATTATAACGAGAAATCTATATACGGTTTTTAATATAAACATAAGAAATACAATCAATATGATTAAACACCTATACCGTAACTAAATTCACTATATTAGTGAAATTAACATAAGAATATCAGACGAATTATCGCCATGATATTTATATAGAAGGCTATATAGAAAAAATGTAAATGCACCGCCGGGAATCGAACCCAGAACTCCCAATTTCGCGTCAGGTTAGTTTCCAGTTACTACACAGTGCCCAACAGTGTACATTTAATTCTTCCTATATATGGATCTGTGGTCATCGTTGCATATATATGAAGAATTAAATGTACACTGTTGGGCACTGTGTAGTAACTGGAAACTAACCTGACGCGAAATTGGGAGTTCTGGGTTCGATTCCCGGCGGTGCATTTACATTTTTCCTATATAGCCTTCTATATAAATATCATGGCGATAATTCGTCTGATATTCTTATGTTAATTTCACTAATATAGTGAATTTAGTTACGGTATAGGTGTTTAATCATATTGATTGTATTTCTTATGTTTAAAATAAGATAATTAATAATAATATCAATATTTATTTAGTCAAATACAAGAAAATTAGACAATGTATCATTCACATATTATAGTACAGTTTGTTAACTTCCCATTCGAAGTTGTAATGGATCCGATTTTTTTTTATTTTGAAATCTTTAATCATTAATTGAATATATTTTAACCGGGAATGACCTTATAAATTATTCTAGAATTGTTCTTCTTAAATACACGCTATGAGAATTAAATATTTTAATATTCTTGATGCAAGACTTATTTAAAAAACAAACTTATCAATTGATAAAAAGCAGCCACAAACTATTTGTTATTGTGTTATTGTAATTAGCACACCGCTTACAAATTGCTAACAAAGTATTGTACACTAGACACAGAACTATGCTTTATCCAAGTTAACAAAGTCAACAAAATAATTCGTCGTCGCTGTTATCATTTTCAATTTTTTTAAAAATCTGGACGATCAACACTACAGTTGCGGACTCATTAATATAGCTTAGACTTGTATTCATCTAGTGACAGTTTTAACATTGGAAATGTTTATGTTCGTATATGGGGACAGAGTTACGAGTTTTCGTTCAAGGCCAAAAGACAACGGTGTCGCGATCAAGTGAGGAGCAATCATCCAAAATTGAACAAGTGCAATTTTTTCGAAATGTGTTTTATATCATGTCTAGTTAATTGAGAGGTATTTGCGACGATCTGCGGTGTTATTTTTGAGCAAATGTTAATAAATACTGTAGAAAAATCCATTTAAAAGTTAAGTAATCAAGCAAAAGTGAACGCGTATATAACAGAAGAATAATAGGGTTATTCCTGACAAAACTAAACAGTGCATTGATAAATATTGTGTGTATAATAAACAGTTAATTATGTTTCATATATGCTGTTATCATTTCCAATGTCCTCGATGGTTGCAAGGATTGCGAAATCTGTGAATTTTTTTTTTAAATTTTTGCATATTGTAATTTTGATTTTGATGGTAATGTAGCCAGGGCACTTTAGGATAATGGGGCTCCTATGACTATGACCAGTGTCGGCGAAACGTGTTCAGTTCGGGTGGGTAGTGCAGCTATAAATATATTTATCGGTAATATCGGTTGGTGATCTGGCAGGAACTAGGGGCCCCGTCGATCGCGGGGCCCTGGGCACTTGTCCAGAGTGGTCAATGGAAAAGAGAGACCTGATCATAGTTGTGTATCGAGCAAGCAACATGGTTCCCATTATCGCGGCTCATTTTTAATTGAGTCAATTAGTGTTTACGTTATCTCTAACAACTTTCTGCAATAACCATTTCCATGTGGGTTGGTCAACGGCCGTAGCCGGCCAAACCCCAGTAACTGTCATCTTAATATAGAAATCGAACTGTGGGAAGAAATTCAATCAGATCGAAGTTCTAGCTTTTATAGTTAACGACAATATATGATGTTTAACTCCACTAAAAAGGATTTTATGTTTTGATAAAAAGTCATAAATATCGGTGAAGCGAATACCTATATACTTTTTTAAAACATCGCCATTCATAAACAGACAGGTTTTATTTTTGATAAGTTAATAATGACTTAAAAAAGATAATACGATATGGATTCGCACTGAGATATTTTTCGCGCATGACATCATGTTTAGAACAGGCTTGCGCAAATTACAGTTTATTACGGTCTGATCTATTTCATAACAAAATTTTAAAATCTGAGAAACGTTGAACGATTCATTGATTTAAGTTGATAATGCGGCAAAAATGCTTGTTGTTGACATTTGGATTCCTCAGATAATTTAATAACTATACTATCAACAAAGCACTTATAGAACACCAGCGAAGCTGAATGACGTCATACGTCGTTTAAATAGCACAATAACTTTAATAAATCAATGGATTTCAACGAATCGCTCAATGGTTCTCAAATTTTAGAGATCAATGTCCCCCCCTGTGTTAAAGACGGAATTTGGTAGAGCCGTTGCTGCTTTTGCTGATGTGTCAAACGCCCTAAGAAAAAAAAAACTAATTTTCTGGAGAAGCAGCACCAAGGTTGTCAATTGATTCGAAAACCAAAACCGGGACATTTCTGAGGCGATGGTTGAAAAATGGATCATAAACAAATTTGGGACGTCTGTGATTTCATAAAAATTATGAATTTCCAGGATAGAAGATTTAAATTCCTGGATACGGTACAAACCGACAAATTCGAGAACTTTCCCGGAAATCTCGGTTTTCTGGCAACCATAAGCAGCACCAACTTTGCTGTTGGATATGAAACTAGTTAGAATTATTCCATTTCCAACAGTCACTTTTTCTAAGGTGACCAGATTTTAAAATTGCTCAGGAGGACACCAGGTGGACACAAAAAAACTACTATTGCATTCTATTTATTATCTAGATTCTAGACCTAATAATCTAAGAGTGAAACACACAGGAGTGGCGCCATCTAATAGTCCATAGCCGTATTCATTTGTTGTATAATATTATTGAAGAATGCCGTGACTACTCTACCGGTTGTGATATTGTCTACCCATAGTACAGAACCACAAAAACATTTGTTGAAATCGTTAAAAAGTAGAACAAATGGGGTCGTTATGACGTTATCATTCGAAAGGAGGACACTATCACTGAAGAGGACAAATCTCACCAAAGGAGACTGTCCTCCTCAAAGGAGGACGTCTGGTCACCTTACTTTTTCTCAAACAAAAGAATACATATTCGTATAATTCTGTTTCATTTTTGGTCCATAAATGAGAAACATTAAAACACCGGCTAAAACCAATAAGTTGAGCTATAGTATTAATATACACGATGACAGCACCGACCGGCGGGTGACTGACTTCAACATCCGGTGTGTCAAATTAAAGAACACCTGCAATAAAAACTTGAACGTATCGCAACCATTGTGACCATCGCTGACCAGTTATTGCTAACTAAGGACGTCAAATGCAGTAGTCCTTAAACGGGCACGTAGTGTCGCATTTTGACGTGAATAACATCTACTGTTTCATACTGGGGTGGCATCGTGACATTTTAGAAGTAGTAGATGAAACGGAAATAGTCGAAAGTGGTTAACATGTACGAAACAAAACAAAGCATGCATATAACTGTGTTAAGATCTCGGATAAAGTAAGTCAGGTGTCCGTGTAGAAAATGACGAGTCTACCGACAGGTACAAACGCCAGGCTCAGGTTCGAATCCCGAAGGCTTTCATATTTTTTTAATAATAAAAATATATAAATTAATAAGATTTATAGGGCTGAATTACAATTGAAAATTTTTCGTTGGAAAGCAGCCAATTATATAATTGATTCGAAACATATTGGAAAAAATCATTTTACCAACCATAGTCACAGTCAGGATTCCAACCTGAACCTTTCCACTTTCGCGGCGGAATGAACTTACAGTACTCAACCGTGACATGATTACCAAACTAATATTTTCCTTATACATGTGCTTCGGAATCAATAGATTTTCACTACATGCGAGTGTTAATTCCTAGCTATATTGAATTAACACTCGCATGTAGTGAAAATCTATTGATTCCGAAGCACATAAGGAAAATATTAGTTTGGTAATCATGTCTCGGTTGAGTACTGTAAGCGAAAAATTTTCAATAAAAATATATAAGCATTGGATAACAATTTATAATGGTGGATTTTTTTCTAGGTTCGATAGAAAAATATTTATTTTCGTGACAGAAGACTTAAATCCTTGTCCATGGGACAAGTAGATCATTTCTAGGACTTTTCAGGAAATCCCAGGCTTCTGGCAACCCTATAATACTAGGCCCAAGTCCCTCCATGGCGCCCGATCCAGGGCAATAATCCCGAACTAGCGACGGCCTTGACCGATACTCGATAGCTATTATCACCGTCAACGTTTAGCGAAGAATATTAACCTAACATGTATTTATATTATTAATAAATAAAAATAATACATTAAATTTGTAATAAAAATTAACATGTATGTACTGTGATCGGTTATTCAATCTTTAGACATGTATTTGTATTTTATATACAATGGAAAAAATATATATGCAAATTACTATTTTTATTGCATCATAAAAGATCTTTTCAAAATATAAAAATACTCTTTACCTCGCATATCCATAAATTTACGATTGAGTTTGCTCGTAATTTTAAATGATGAGCAAAACATATTTATTACCTCTGGTCAGATAGAACACGAACAGTAGTGTTCGAGACATGTTTCAACTTGTTCATTTTCGTTCAAACAAATGATTCATGCTAGCTCTATTTCCAATTCAGATAAGATTTCAGAAAAAATGTACAAATCTAGAAGACCAATTTTTGCAAAAATATTTACATACTATTCAGATTTAAAATGTATATAGGTACTATGCTGGCAAATAATTTGTCACTTTATAATATTGAAGTTAAGAGGCAAACTGGGCTTGAGAATAGCCGAGAGTGTAGCAATGCTGTTGTTTACATGGCGTTGCTATGGTTCCTCTATTACTAGTCCCCAGTTCCCGGGTTCTAGCCCGAGAGCTGGTAAAAGTGTCAATTGGATTTTCAATGTATTATTAAAAAAAAAATAATGAATTGAAAATATGAATTGGTGCTAATCTTAGCTGTTGGTGGTCTTTAAAACACAATTTAACAATTTTTTCAGAGGCAAACTCTTCATTTCACTGCTTCATACACAGGAAAGGAATCTATACCTACTGTCTCCCATCTCAAGAGAAACACACAATGACACCACGTTAGAATGCAATATCAGAAAAAAATATTTCTTTAACCCGTCACCGCCGGGACTCAAACTCGAAACTTCCAGATTCGCGCTGGTTGAGATAAATAAATTTTTCTGATTTGACATCATTGGGTGTTTGTTTTATATATTTAGTTACGAGCGCTCTCTTGTGGGTGATTTTATGATGTATTAAGATCTCAATGCTTTTGACAATAATTATACTATAGAGGCACAGGTTCAGTTCAGTAACGTAGCAGAAGAGGATATGAGATATCCGTTTTGTAACAGAGATGCAGCACGCTATGTTCGGAGAAAGTACAATACCTCTACCACTTTTATGTGAAGTGATTTCTTTCCACAAATTGACAGCGAATTTAGTTCACATCCACGTTTTAACACGCTTATAGGTATTAGCTTCTCTAAATTGTATGCAGTTTGTATGTAAAAGAAAACTCGATTTTCACCCTTTTCCAAATGTCCAATTGACGTAAAACTTAGCAGTCGTTATGTAGTTTTGATGATAATATACAATATTCTGATATTTTTGCTATAATTATAACGTTTTAAAAATGATTATAAAAAATGTGGTGGAAGTGACGGCGCTGATGGTGGAAAAAGTGTCTCCAGTAGGTTAAAATTTAAATATAATTTAATATATAATGACTACAAATTTGAAAGTAAAAATATACCTATATTTAAACAAAATGAAAGAGTAAAAAGTAGAAAATACATTTCTTTTTCTTCTATAATGTTTAAAAGCGCGGGGCACCCGATGAATTAAATTAAATATAGGTACAGTGAGTGTCCCGCGCTTTTAAACGTTATAGAAGAGAAAGGCATTTATTTTCCACTTTTTGGTGCATTGATATGAGCGTATTTTTTATTGTTTTTAAATATATACTTATTTTTATTTTCAAATTTTAGTTATTATCTATATATGTATTTTAAATGACTTGAGACACGTTTTCCCACCAACAACACCGTCATTCCACCACATTTATTTATTTCCGTTTTTTAACTTTTACATAAATATTATTATGGCCAAATTATCAAGATATTGAGTAATGTCATCAAAACTGCATATGACTGCAAAGTTTCACATCAATTAGACATTGGGAAGAGGGTGAAAATCGATTTGCAAGATTTTTTTACATACATACCTATAACAAACAAGTGAAGCTAATACAAACGTGTCAAAAAGATATAAGCTGTTCATCTGTTGTTACGCGGTAAGTTTCACTTGTAAAAAACCGTGTATGAGGTGACACAATTCCGTGTTTTGGTAATTTCCCTATTTATACTTACCACATATGATCAAATTTGTGCATTACAACCGTGTATTGTAACAGAAATGTCAAAAAGACTGTATAAAAAATGAGCCCGCGGCTGCTGATCCGTAAATAGAAAACACGCTGTAACCTACAGGTTACATATATCAAGAATATAATATTTCAAAGAATAATATCAAATACATACATGCATACATACATGTGCATTCAACAAGCGAGACACTTACGAAAGTGCTGAATCATTTTACTGGAAAACAGAATGAAATGTAATTTGATATATCAGGCACACAGACATTGCAGGAGTGGTCGGATTTCGGCATCACAATAGAAGTCTGCGGTTTGGTATGAACATCATCCTATTGCTAAAACTATTCCCTACAAAAAAACGAATTTGTTTCTCTATACTCTAAAGTCTATACAACAATACAGTGTGCGCATAAATGTAAGGTACGAAGTGTTGATCCTGGTTGAATGCTGATCACGCTTTATTTAGTTTTAAAAATCTATTATCTTATCTCTACATAGTATAAATTGAAGTCGCTTTTCACCACGCAACGGATTTTGATGCGGTTTTCACCATCAGTTAGATAATTTTTCACGGAAGGTTTATATATATAACATAATTAATAAATAATAATTAATTAATTAAATTCGTAACCCGATCGTAAGAATTCGCAACATACTTATATATCATAAAAACGACCGTACTCAACTGTTCCACTCGTAGCGCATATATATATATGATATATTCTTTCTTTGACAATAATTGTAATTTTTTTAGTTTAGTTTGCGCTCATAGTTTAACAGAATTCCGTCCGCTGTCAGTATCCCTGTAGTAATCCGTCTATCTTCTTTAGATTCGTCACTTTTTGACGTTTTGTCAATCTTTATATAGCTGCGACAAATAAATCTTCTATCTATCTATCTATCTATCTATAACGAGCGAAGTAAGTGAGTAGTGTATTGCACCCGGGCTTTCTAAACACCCGGACGAAGCCGGACGGGGCCGCAAGTAAACCTATAAAAGTCAAAAAACTCAAGGCAGTTGTCCAAGAGCTCGTGGTCAAAAATGAAAAGATTTTTGTAAAGACTAATATTTAGAGATTAGTGTGTATTTAGGGTCTAAATAATAATAAGCAAGTCAGTGGTCGGGACCTTATTTGCACCGTAAGTACTAACTAATCTCAAAATATTAGCCTTTACAAAAATCTTGCAATTCTTGACCTGCACGAGCTCATGGACTCACTACAGTGATAGCTTTTGTAACATTCTGTGACGTTGCTTTACCATATTTTTAATAATCTTAAATATTTATACGAACGATGCAACAATTTAATTTTCCACATTTAAGACGACATTATATGAACAATCAAAAGCCAAAAGACTTACCCGTAGCTGATAGAAAGACATGATGTTGAGAAACTTAATTTTTGGTGTTTATAATCCACTTACCTGAAATTAAAAAAAAAATTAATACTGCGCATACAAAAAATGTGGGTTATAACTTATACTGAATTACTTGAAACTAATTTTAGTCGAAAAAAATTAGACTAATGACCAGTCCTATACTTCCCACCTAGTAAATATTTGCAAAAAATAAACACTCTTTTTTTTTATTCTTTGACTAGGCCCAAATAACTTTAGCTGTTGGTGGTCTTTAAAACACAATTTAATTTTTATTCTTTGAAAAAAGCATGGCCCTCTTTTTTGTTTGGTGATCTACTGATGGCTAGCTTAATATAGCAAAAATCATGGTTACCTTGATTGACGTACAATTTTCTTTTTTTTAGTAAAATATTTTTTTTCTCGGAAAACTATACATTTTAGAGAAAAAAAATATTTACATTTTTTTCATATTATAACATCTTGAATTCATTTATATTTCTTTTTACCTATGTTAATAGTCGTGACATTGAGAACGTTTTTTTGAATATCTCAGGATCCACTGAACCGATTTGACTCAAAATCTAATCAGATCTAAGTTAAAGGCTGATAAACACAATAGAACAATCGGCATGGCCGTATGTTGTTCCGTTCTTACGATATCGAAGGCGAAAAATTGACCACATACATACACACACACACACATACAGACATCAGTCAGAAAATGATTTTAAACGATTGCTAGGGTCTCAAAACGTGAAGATCTGTTAAAATCTCGAAATATTTTTTTCGGACTAAATCCATTACTTCCCTACCATAGTAGAGGTGGGAAGTAAAAAAGAAGGTTATTCAGTGGTGACAGTTCGGGGCTGCAAACGAAATGTCTGAGGTTTTTAATCTATTTAAAGTTCTAGTTTTTTTGAAAATATTATTATGGCAACCCTATATGCAACTAACAAATAATAAAAATGTCCGATTCGGTGAGCTGCAATAACAATAAAACAAATAAAAAGTAAATGACAAAGAAACAAACGACTGCCACCCGTGCAGCTACCGATATAACCGTCACAGACAGAGATAGACATATTGTATTTATACGCTAGACTTCCAAAACAAGGGTTTCTGCGTAGTTTAAAGATCTACCTAAGTGATAAGGGCTACCAAAGGTACATTATAATATTCTCTATCTCTTTCTTTCTGCCCCGGGTTAGGAACAACAATTTTTGGCGGCTTCATTTTTACCTAACATTATATTATAAAGAATGCTATGAATAACTCTACATTATGTGTACTGTCGGTCAGAAATATTATGTCACATCAAATGTATCAGCGTATGTAGAACCAGTGGCGGACCAAGGGGGTGGGGCGGAGGGGGCGGCTCGCCCTGAGCCTCTGATCCTGGGGGGCCTCCAAATCTCGAGAAGTCCTTCTTAATCAAATCCCAAACAAGGCCAAAATATGTTTAGTAAGTAAGAGGCAGTTTGGAGTTGGAGGCCCCGTACGTATACAAAATAAAAACGTAGGTAGGTCGTTTATTATAAATATTTGATTTTTTTGTCAGCCATTACATCTATATTATTCATTTTTTACGAAATTTACACTACAAACACATCAATTTCTAAGCAGATCGGGGGCCTCATTTAGTTCTGCCGCCCCGGGCCTCCGACGGGCTTAGTCCGCCACTGTGTAGGACGCAGTCGATATTTTTTGACGTGAAAAACGTCTAAAGTAGGAATGTTCCGATCCACCAAAAAAGAATCGAAACTAGGTATCGATCTGGATCGTATTATAAAGTATCGATACATTATAAAATTGTATTATAAAAGATCGATACTCAATATATTGATACATTATCGATCCAGTATCCCTGAACATAATAACGAGCAAAACAAAAACAACCTATAATCCGGCCAATAACATTGTATGGAACTAGCTAGACAATGTATCAAAGAAAACGACCTATGTTATAAATACATACAGAGATTATTTAAAATCAATTTGAAACTAGAAAAATAGTATCTGCGTAAGATTTGCTTTTGTTAAAAACCAACATTAACGCGAGCAAAGCCGCTGGTAAAGGCTAGTGGACAATATTATTTTGAAAAATTTTTCGTTGGAGAGCAGCCAATTATATAATTGTTTCGAAACATATTGGAAAAAATCATTTTACCAACCAGTGGTCACAGTCAGGATTCTAACCTGAACCTGAATCCTGACTGTGGCCACTGGTTGGTCAAATGATTTTTTCCAATATGTTTCGAAACAATTATATAATTGGCTGCTCTCCAACGAAAAATTTTTCAATTGCATTTCAGCCGTATAAAACTAATATTTATCTTAATATTATTTTGATTCGCATAACTGGAAGAACAATGAGCTTTTTTGGGCAAATTAATAATGTAAATAAATATTTGCTACGTAAGCTGTTTAGAGTAGAAAATGCGACACTATATTAAAATTCAAAACCGACGAAGCTGCGACGTAACATATTTTATTTACAAAGTGGAAAAAAAACGTTATCTTCTTCATCGTCAAGCCTCAATAACTAAAAGGATTTTTTTTAATTATCACACTTTGCTTTTACATACTGCTTCTTCAAAAAAGAAAATTAACACAATTTTATAGAATTTCTGCGAATTTCAAATCCCTTTCCATGCCTACAGCGTAACTCCCCACAAATCAATATTTTCATCATATTCTTTTATAGTTCACATGTCACCCAGACAAAATTTTTTTCAGTAGCGCACAACGAATTGTTATAATTTTATACTCGTCAATATTATAAAGATCTAATCATCTATTTAAATATATTTAATAATATTATTGATTTTTATATAGAATTAAAATAGTAAATTATGCAACTAGTGGCTTAAGTAACGGATATGACAGTCGCGATTTTGCTATACGAGTGTTGTAAAATCGCGACTGTTAGATTCGTCACTTTAAACACGCGTTTCACACAATATTTTTTGCAACAACTGCTTCAAAAGTTCAATTTCAAGTAAATAAAACTCGGGTCGCAGTGCCAAAACCCTGCCGACAATATAGTGTATTTGCTAACACAAGCATTGTGCTGTTATTATGTGAACATAACTTTGTTTTTGGACAAAATAAAAAATTTAACCCCTTAATACATCCCTTAAAATAATATTTTTTTCTTAATTTAAATAATATTATCAATGCAACCTCTGTACCAAATTAAATACACCCTTCAGTAAGTAAATCACTATCCGCAAACCAGTGTTTTCATAAAATTTGTAAGTCCGGTCCTGTCGGGCCGGTTTTATTAAAATTTTAACAGCACATTTTAATCTTCACTAAAGGGTTAAATTTCAATTTTGAAACGATTCTGAAAATTTTTTCGGTATTTTTGGGCCCAAAAACTTTTTTCAACCCCTAAAAACTACCCTTAAAATGGTCCCATCGGGCCCATTTTAAATAGGCTTCGTGCGGTAATGGGTTCCAATGTGTGTACCAAATTTCGTTTAAATCGATTAAGTCTGTCGAGAGTTATCGTGTACACACACACACACACACACACACACACACTATATATATATATATATATATATATATATATATATATATATATATATACACATAAACATTTTCAAAAATGGTAGCAAACTGTTCAGGAGGGTATGAAACGTCGAGAAATTTTGGTCCGACCCCTAGGTCCCGCCATCCGACCGACGCCAATAGTGTATGTGCCATATGGCAATTGGCAAATACACTAAAAACACAATTTGGATAAATATTTTATTAGTGACATTACCTACAGCAAAGTAATCTCTAAAGTACTTTATTACGCACGTGTATTATAAAGTAAAACATAACAGTATTACTTTATAGAACGGAGGGTGTTAAAATTTACTTTAAACACTACCGTCCGAACGCATCAGAAGCTTCCATAAAGAATCACTTTTCAAACGGTACACAGCCGTCTAAAATTGTACCTTTGATGCAAGTGTTGCAAAAATAAATTAATAAAACACATTAAAATTTGATTCAATCAAGACAGGTCTAAATACGTATGATCACAAAGAGATTTAAATTTTTATTCAACTTTCAAATTTTTTTTTGTTTGTACCGCCATCGTTCGAACGCGGTTGGACCGATTTTGATTTAATTTGGTTGGACTCTAAACTTAGAATCCCCGTTAAAACTGACATTAACGCGAACAAACCTGCGCGGGCAAAATTAATGTTCACGTGAGCGAAGGCGTGGGAAAAAGCTAGCCCAGTAAATGTATTATTGTATAGCGGTTTAAACAAAGAATTCGATTCTTATGACTACGAATTTTTTTTTTATAAATATGAAAACTTTAACAAGTGCGTATATTAATTGTTAATACAATAATAAATTGTAAATCCAGTTGAAACTTTTACCAGCTCTCGGATTAGAATCTGGGAACTGGGGGCTTGTAATTGAGGCGCCATGAAACGCCATATAAATAACGACACCGCTACACGCTCGGCTATTCTCAAGCCAGAATAAAAGACAATTCACGTAAATAAATTAATGTTAGATAGAAAACTTATTAAAAATAAATTTGTTCGGTATTCTAAGAAGGATAACAAAGTTATAAAATTTATATCGAATTTTAAAGATTGTAAATGTTTTTTTTAAATATTTTTAAAATCAAGTTGTAAGCTTAACTTGTATATTTTTAAACAATGTTTTCCTTCTTGGAATACCGACTTAAATTTATTTTTAGAAATTTATCCACGCAACAAATTATATTACCAAGTTCTTCAAATGGATTTTCACTTTATTACCTACTGTTTATAATTTTTATTCCGAAATTAAAAAAAACATGATCATTTTGTTATTAATCGTATAAAATACAAAATAATGTTTGTATTTTTAAAGAAATAATTTAAAAAAGCTCAATAGCTGTGGCATGTTTGATTTGACAGCGGAATTTTGTAGAAATAAAAGAACATTAATCATGTTTTAATAGGATCCTCTTTCAACATTATAATTTAATTTTACAGATCTGTCGAAGGCATCTATATTATAATAAAGGCAATGAATAATAAAAACGGTCTACAAAGAAATTACACTTATAATACAGTGTTGCCAAGTTAAGGATAAATCAGTAGATCTAGGGACTTAACTACTTATTTAAAGTGATTTAAAAATTTTAAGGCTACTTCAACATTTCATAGCACAAGTAAAAGAAAACATCCGCAAATCATTAATTCTTAATTCTATGTAGAATTATTAAGTGGCAAACTTAATTTTTATTAAATTATTTTAACGGTACGGAAACCTCAGGGCCCAAGTTCTACTCGCACTTGTGCGTCTTTTTTTTAAATAAAAACTAACAAAACTAACTCATCAAGATGATACATTTTTAGAGTGTTGGGTCTCCAAGTCACTATATGAATAATAAGAAGTATTAGAAATACCTTGTATTTTTGGTGTTCGTCTTGTGACTTCATGTGTTGTTAACACGACGCGTTTCAGCAACGAGTTGCCACACATACAAATACCCAATACTCATTAATCGTCCACATACATACACACTCACACTTCCATTTCAACTACCTACTATATAAATCATAAAATCTCGAAATTTAAATCAGTACTTTACAATCCACAACATCATAGACAAGTGCTTAGCATCATAATATTGTAACGTGTTACTAATACTCAAACTCAATGTGCGTTTTATAATATAAAAAATTAACCACACCTGAAGATGGCAACTCGTTGCTGAAACGCGTCGTGTTAACAACACATATGAAGTCACAAGACGGACACCAAAAATACAAAATATTTCTAATACTTCTTATTATTTAACTCATCAACTTATCTTTTGAATAATTTTCGGTAGGTACAAAATATTAAATGAAACTTTTATGCAAGGCTGATAGAGGAATTTTGTAAAGCATCTGGCACCACAGTAATCTATAATTCTATACAGATTGTATCAAATTAAACTTGTGCATAGGGCATTCTGTGTGTAAGACAGAGATCGATACATAAAGCAATAAGTAAGAATGAGATAAATGATAATAGGATGTTACGTGGTTACTGTAAATAAATAATATTTATATAACCTAATAGCGTCATCTTTGTTTTTTCTCTCCTTCTATGCTGTAAAAATGTAAATCTTTTATCAGTTTAATTTACAGTAACCACGTAACATCCTATTAGCGATCATTTATCTCATTCTTACTTATTGCTTTATGTATCGATCTCTGTCTTACACACAGAATGCCCTATGCACAGGTTTAATTTGATACAATCTGTATATTATAAAAGCACAATACAATTTTGTGAAATCTAATAGCAGTACAGACTACAGATAGCTTTGAAGAGCCAAAGAAAGTAATATAATAGCTTTGTTTCGACAGTGCTTTTTGAAGTGTTTTACGTATAGCGTTATTACATTAATGTAGTTCAGTGTAGTAATGGACCAATATATTGTAACAAACCCCAAGATGTTACGCCGCTGGCCACAATAGAAGCGTCGAGAATTATAGGTCACAGTGGTGAGGCGTGGAATGATATCGAAGATACCAGTACCTGCTAGACGTCTGGAAAATACTAGAACGCGGTGTGTTTAAGCCACGTAGCTCTATATAAGCAAGGAACCGACGGGAATTGGGTCAGTCGTGAATCAGTGTCGTGTTGAACAACGGAAATAAATACAGTATAGTTATTTGTTCAGTGCTATTGAAGTGTTTCACTTTGTTTGAGAATTACTATTGTATTGACTGTTAGAATTGTCATATAATTGTTGCTTTGATTGTTATTGAATTGTTGTTACATTTTTAATTATTGTAGATAAATAGTTATTCCGCCCACACAAAAAACAGTTTTGTTACAATATCATTATATTATAGTCTTTATTATCGGTTTCTCTCGCAAGTTCATTTTTATTTTGGAAGAAATTTTATCTGAATCCAACCGTATGGGCGGATAAAAATTACCCTACACGCAGGGCCGACATTATATAACGAGTCTGACGCACCGGGTGAGATTTTTTTGAGTCCCCCCCCATCTAAAAATATTTTTTTCCAATGACAGATTTTCCCATTTGTTTTAGTAATTTATCTGTTAGTGCCCTTTACGGAGTCAGCTAGCAAAATCTCAATAGAATAGCTTGTTATAAAAATTGAGATCATTATGACTATATGAGTTGATGGGGTAATAGTAGATTGCATATCTAGATGTGTAATGAACTATATTACGACGAGTAATGACAATATGCAAAAACGAGCGATAGCGAGTTCTTATAGTCACACGAGTCATAATACCATTACGCACGAGATATATATGGTATTTTTTGCCATACTCACTACAAAATACCTACTTTTCACTTAATTTAAAAAAATGTTGACATTTCATTTGCGTCGCCATCTTTCCTTCTACAGTATACCGTGAAGTTCGTGAGTAAGTAATGGCAGGCACACGCACGCGTATAAAGCGAATAAATAGAAGTTGCTATGGCAACCGTTTACTTACCGCCCTATAGTGCGGTAAGTAAAACACTTTCCACACACCTGCCTGTTAAATGACTCATTAAAGGCCGCTTTACATACATCGAAAGTAACTATTTTGTAGTGGGTCTGGCAAAAAACAACTTGCAGGTTTTGCAACGATTTTTATCCGTCATTGAAAGAAAAAATCAAACCTTTCGTCACCCCACGAACTTAGCGCCCTGAATGGTCGCCCAACCTCGCCCCTCTGTAAAGCCAGTACCGATTGATAGTAACCTAAATTTCAGCAAAATCGGTTTAACTGTTCTTGAGTGATTCTGGCGCAAACATACAGAGCTACAAACATTTTGGAAACACGTTTTTACGTCTAAAAAATGTGATTAACACTGAGTACAATGGACTATCACTAATAACACGTTCGGTGGGAAAAACATTCTTCTCAATTTTCTTTCGAAGGGCCGCAAGTATAGACAAATTAGAAGGTAGAAAAAGAGAAAAATAAAATAATATTGAGATTTATTTTCCTTTATTTATAGAGCCATAGCTATTTTATTTATTTATTGTAGATTATAGACGCGTCGACATCTAAGGTCATTAGCGTCTTTCAACTACACTAAATTACAACTAACTTAAAACTAAATAACATCACAAAACATCCATGAGCGCAGGTGGGATTCGAACCCACGGCAGTCCAGTCTAGTTAATGAAAATTTCCAATGATCGAGTATGAATCATAAATCGTTCATTTTAATAATTAATTAATTGTAGATTATAGACGCGTCGACAACTCAGGTCATGAACGTCTTCAACACAACAAATAATCCAATTGTGTATTAGAATCCGCCAACCGGCATACACAAACCGACTGGTACGAGCTCGGGTCCCTGGGAGCGCTAATTCCCAAAAAACATTGGAATGCAATTTGCGATAGCAACCACATTCGAATGTCCCCCCTGGGGGGATAAATCGTGCATTTAAAAACATATTAAAACATTTATTGTAAATTTCACAAACAAGCTTTTTAAAGACTTCATTATTATTTCAAATAAAAACGAGACATTAAAAATCACCAAAATAAAAAAAAATATTAACACAAAAATCTGTTGACTTATTCCTCAAGTTGTACAGTATATAAATAAAAACGATATATGATTTTGATTTTAATATGAAAGCATTATTTATATTGTGTTGTACTGAATATATTTATACTAAGTATTGATTTTCTTGTAGAGAATTTCCAAGAAGTAGAAAATCGTCGACTGGTTCTTCCCTTTACAGATTAAGCATTATTTCCTTCGCGAATCGCTGCGTCCTTAAATTCATACGTTTTACACATAGCAGCATTTCTTAACCAGTCAAGGCTCAAGACTACAACAATAAATATTATGATCTTTGATATCTTAACAATCCTTGACTTGCACTGTTGTCAAATCTTATTATGACGATGCGACGCGGCAAAACCTAGCATCCAAATTTACATATTTTCAAATGCGGTAATTCTCACAAGATCGTCGAAATTTGTCACGCTGGGCGCCGTTCTTGTAAGAATTACTCAAAAGCGGCACGACGCGACAAAACTCGACGCTTCGGAGAGTGTTGTATTTCGCTTCGCGGCATTTCCAATTCTCACATGGAAACGCGACGCGACGCAACAAAATATTCTTTCAAAAAATCTGTGTGTTTTCAAATGCAGCAAATCTTACAAGAGCGACGTGAGAATTTTGCCGCGTCGCGCTGGTGCCGCGCCGCGTCACTCTTGTGAAAATTGCCGCATTTGAAAACACGTACATTTTTGTAAGCAAAATTGTGCTGCGTCGTGTCGTCTTTAGAGCTTATAAATTCCAGATCGGATGTGTAATTTTTGAACGCAAGATATGTTTAAGGGTCTCCGCATTTTTTTATTAGTGTCATCAGGATGAGATAATAGTTATGTTCCATACGTATGCGTGAAGTGAGGTATTCTAGTAGGCTTAAATTGAGACACGAGCTAAGGGACTGACGCATACACAACGAGATCTCGTTGTGTATGCGTCAGTCCCTTTAGCGAGTGCCTTAATTTAAGCCTACTAGATACCTTACTTTAAGCGTACGTCTCTAACATAATTTTTTATAACGACTGCTTCTAACTGAATTGAATTGTGAATTATAGACGCTCAACAACAAGGGTCATTAGCGTCTGACGACTGCTTCTAAAGTTTAATAGAGAGAAAAAAATTAATACACTGGTTCTCATGACTGGTTATTTCTTATGCGCAGGCACTAGAATTCTCCCCAGCGAGCGCGTTAGTTTAAATGTGTGGTAGAAATAAACACACATTCTTCCATTTATGTACATTTCTTATAGTCAATTTTTTTTACGCACGGTGACTGTATTTTTACGCACGCTTTGGACTTTCGCGCACGGTGACTGTACTTTTACGCATGCTTACTATAGTTTGTTAAACTACTATAAAAATACGTCTCTTCACGCCCGCCTCACAGCGCTCGAATATTGAACTTTAGAAGCGGGGGTTATTTTTCATACTTATTCACACGTAACACAAATATGATACATAGGTACTTCCAGTTTATTTTAAAAGCATTTACCATCAAAGATTAAATAAGGTTTTTCAAAGAAATTAGAGATTTCCGAAACTGTTTTTCAGCATTTTGTATGCACACACACACACACTATGCTCGTAAAATAGAGTTATGCGGGTGAATAAGTGGGCATATTGAACAACTGGTGAACTATACTTTAAGCATTCTATTATATGACTGCTTGATATAATTTATTGTGATTTGATTGGATTTGATACCACGTGTGTGTTATAACTAAAAAGATTTTGTCACGGTTTTTAAATTCCATTCATGATTCGACAAGAGACCCGTGTCAATAGGGTGTAACAAGCCATCACACCTTCTTTAAGGGCAGGTATAAAAAAACGTCTGCACCCTCATTTGAATTCAAAAAACTTATAGTATTCAGCTATTCCTACCATGTGATCAATAATAAATGAAGCCGAGGCGTGTTTTTGATAATACTAACGATATTTCGATTCCAAATTTAAATAGGCGTGTTTTAGTGACACTATGTAATCTTCTTAATTTTTCGTATTACATTAACACACAGGGTTTCTGACGACGAGCTGACAGTATCCATAATTTTTACAATTAATTAATATTAAGAATTATAAAAATTGCCGTTAAGCCTAATCAAGAATGCTCTTTGCTACGAAAATATAATGTCGCCTTGTTTCCGATTGTATCGAAAGTTGACTCAAATTTTGTTATTTTCAATTGGACACGCTGTATATTACTGCAATTTCCGATACTAATTAAAAGTCTAAATCCAATTTGTAAATTGAATACCTTAACTAGTAGAACTGACCGTTTTCGAATTATTACAATTTTTCCAAAAATGTTAGTTTTCACTTTTCGATCTGTTTTAGACGAATGAAGTTAGGTAAAATTTTGTATATAGCTTAGAGAAAAGCTTTAGAAAATACTGTGATCTTTTGAAAGCATTTAAGTTGTCTCTTATTTTCACTGGTTGGAAGTGACACCAAATAAATTACAGTCTGTTATTTGAAAAAATAAAAACCAAAAATATTCTTACTTGAAATGCAGCATCCTATATTATTACATATTTTTTTTTACTCTACGCAAAATTTTAGTTCGATTATATAATATTATATATGTATCAATCATATTATTATTATTAATTGTTAACTGGAATTATTAATTCCAGGCAAAATTAATGAATGAATGAATTGTAGATTATAGACGCTCGATTGCAAAATTTTAGCCTTAATGTGTACGATATTAAGCCATGCATGGAAAAATTGCAATAACTCGAAAACTGTACGTTATCCAATATAATTTAGATCTAGAATTTCACCCAGAATAAATGCTATGTAAGTATAGTGAGGTTTTTATCCAAAACGCGGTGTGAAATATACACGAGCGAACCGGGGTAAAAAGCTATAGTACCTAATTAATAAGGGACTTTCTTTTTGACCTTTAGTTTTAATATTGATGGTTTCTTTGAACATTTTCTCTTTCTACATTTTGTACTTTTTTTCTCATAACGATTTGACCTCGGATTTGGCTCTGACATTCCAAACAGTCTGTATATTTGTATTTTCAATTGTTTTCTCACCTTCCGAGATTCAAAAGCATAAATAGCTAGGCAACAGACAAATTTAAATTCGACAGCTGCTTATTTCAACATGACATTTTTCCATCATCTTTTGAAATAAGAATTTCCGATTTGTTAAAGAGAGAGAGAGAGAGATTGTAGATTATCTCGACACGATTTTTTATTAAAATAGACACATTTCTCACCATATTAAAAAGAAATAAACAGCTTAAACTTGAAAACAGAATTGTGAGAAAATTCTAAAATATGCACGCATTAAGCAAAATAAAAATGAGCAGTTATAAAATATCAACCAAATCTATTGGTCTATTGTCAACGAATATCTTAGTTGAGCAAGCATAGCACCCGTGTATTGTTCAGGACACAAAGGGATTACAAAACCAAACAGGAATGATTTATGGTAAAAATAGATGCAGGTGACACAGCATTCTGTAAAATACATTTTCCAGGTAGTCTGTCGGTTGGTTTTTTGAAGTGTAACTTCTTATAGTCCAAGCGCTCACCGTACAAAAGTATATTGGACAACAATACTAAAATTTTATTAGTGAATTTAATAGATATACCTAATGATGGAGAACATCAAATTGGTGGCAGCTAATTCGATTTTTTTAATCATTTTTTTTGGTCAGTATCTTGATTAATACTTTACAAAAGCAATTTTATTTTCAATTTATCATCTTAATAATAAATTGAAAACCCAATTGATAGGTACTGACAAGCGACTACGGTTTGCAGTCAAGGTCGTTTCTGATTGGTCGAATACCCTACCTTGCTTCGTTTGAACGAAACACGCTTGGCGTTTGTATGCCACCACGAAGAAGCCGGGTTCAAATCCAACTGTGGCAATACGTGATTTTTTTTTGTTTAGTTATAAAATAATAAAAAAACTCGGGTCGCAGTGCCAAAACCCTGCCGACAATATAGTGTATTTGCTAATACTGGCATTGTGGCTTTATTATGTGAACTTAAGTTTGTTTTTGGACAAAATAAAAAATTTAACCCCTTAATACATCCCTTAAAATAATTAATTTTTTCTAAATTTCAATATTAGACATGGATTTTATCAGTACACCCAATTAAATACACCCTTCCATAAGTAAATCCGTATCAACAAACTAGTGTTTTCATAAAATTTGAAAGTCCGGTCCTGTCGGGCCGATTTTATTAAAATTTTAGCAGCACATTTTGATCTTTACTGAAGAGTTAAATTTCAATTTTGAAACGATTCTGACAAATTTTTCGGTATTTTTGGGCCCAAAAACTTTTTGGAACCCCTAAATACAACCCTGAAAATGGTCCGATCGGGCCCATTTTAAATAGGCTTCGTGCGGTGATGGGTTCCAATGTGTGTACCAAATTTCGTTTAAATCGATTAAGTCTGTCGAGAGTTATCGTGTACACACATATATATATAAATAAATATATATATATATATATAAATATATATACATACATATATACATAAACATTTTCAAAAATGGTGCCAAAGTGTTCAGGAGGCTATGAAACGTCGAGAAATTTTGGTCCGACCCCTAGGTCCCGCCATCCGACCGACGCCAATAGTGTATGTGCCATATGGCAAATACACTAATAATAACAATATGGCCAATGTAGCAGAGGTCCGACAAACTGAAAAGCAGACATATATCTATATGTAAAGGGCTTTAACCGATGATATTGTCACTACTGCAATACAATAAATTGTGGACAGAACTATATGCGGCGCAGCAAATAAATAGATCGTGCTTTTTATACCTGGATATATTATATAAATTCCCACTTGAAAAACGTATTTGCACGTCACATCAGATATTGAAAAAGCAATTTTTTTTGTCCTTTATGTCCTCAACTTGAAAAAGCAAGCATAATTGGATTGAAATACTATGCATAGTTCAAATCGTACAAAAATGAAAAATACAAAATTATTATTCATAAATTTCAATATTGCAAAGTAATTTATTTTTCGATTTATTATAGTCAATATTCAATAATGAAAATATTTTTTATTTGTAAACTTTTTAAACGGATTTTGATAAAACGTTCGTTTAGAAATGAAAAATATATCAGTTTTAGCATTAAAAAAATATTGAGGGTGCTGAGGGAGGGCATCTAAATATTTAGGGTTATACGATTTTATAAAATTTTCATAACAAAATTGTTTACATCTAAACCTACTTTGTTTCGGCGAAATGTTCGTCCATAATTTATAAATATACAGAGTGTTAAAAAAAATATTTGTAAGACATACAGTAGAGACCATGAAATAAGTTGAAAAATACTAATAAACAGCTGTCCTTAAATTAACAGTTTTTTTAATCAAATACAGGATTTGAGTAACTGAGGATAACAATATCAGATAAATAATTAATTAAATCGAACTATTTAAACCCCTAATATTCACAACGTATTCACTTAACAATTTATTATTAGTGAATAACAGACAGCTAAGTTACCAGCCGGAAACTGGGATTTTCAGGTTTGATTTTTTTTTAAATATAGCCTAAAAATCATTGCTGTCTGATATATTCTGCTATATTCACTAATTGTTAAGTAAATAAATATTAGTAAAAAAAACTTTTTAGAGACACGCTTTTATTTAAATGCACTAAAAAGGAAAAAATATTTTTTAATAATTTAAGTTTATAACTATAAAAGCGTGGGTCGTGAACTCTATGATAGTTAATTAGTCACGACCCACGTTTTTATAATTATGAACCTAAATTATTAAAAATTATTTTTTCCTTTTTAGTGCATTTAAATAAAATCTTGTCTCTAAAAAGTTTATTTTACTAATATTTATTTTCTTCATTTTAGTCTTTCAAAATTTTACCCCCCTTTGACACCCGTAGGGGGCTGAATTTCGGAAAATCCTTTCTTAGTGGATGCTTACGTCAGAAAAGGAACCAACTGTCCAAATTTCAAGTTTCTAGCTTCGGCGATTTGGCCTGGGCGTTGATTAGTCAAAAAAACCCCATATCCCCGTTTGAACCTCTTAGGGGTTGAATTTATTTATAAAAACGATTTAATCATGTATTGTCATCGGGAATACATATGTGTACAAAATTTTAAATCGATCGGATACGTGGGAGTCGTTCAAAATTGAGTTGCAAGTTTTGATCTAAACAAACACACCAAGTAACTAACTAACATAATTGCAAGTTAAATAAAAGCTTGTAAAATACGTTGTGGATATTTAGGGGTTTAAATCGTTTGACATAATTATTTATCTAATATCAATCTTTAGTAAGAACACGCTTAAATTAATAATTGTGAAATGTTTTAGGGCTGACGTAAATGTTCGAAATGTCCCCCCCCCCCAACGTTTTCAAAATATGCATTACACCTCCGAATAAATAAATCGCGAACTCTTTCAAGAATTCCCGGTATTTGTATAAAAAACTGATAAGCATCATTTTGCGATGAATTACGTCAACGAATTGAACAAGGTTAAAAAAATGAGAACCAACCATATATCTTTGAAACGGTTAATTTTAGGACACTTGTTTATTACGACTTTCGACTTATTTTGGTTCCTAATTTACAGGGTGATCTATAACGAGTGTAACACACTTCGGGAGTAGATAGATTACTTAAAAATAATGCGAAAAGCCCTAATCAACTCGTATGTCCAAAAATGCCAGCTAAGCGAGATACAATGGTGTTGAAATGTCTTCAAAAAATTATAATTTTTATGTCTGGAAAACTGCCGGAGCTATTTATTTAAATTTTTGATCAATTTATAGATTTTGAGTTTTGTACTTTCACCAGTGACGTCACTACTAAGTGGGGAGACCACATTAGCATAACATAGTTTTGGTAATTAATGTGGTCTCCCCACCTTGTAGTGACGTCACTGGTGAGAGTACAAAACTCAAAATCTATAAATTAGTCACGAACATCAATAAATTATTATATCCAAAAAATCAAATGAATAGCTCCGGTAGTTTTCCAGATATTGAAAAAATTATAATTTTTTTAAAGACATTTCAACACCTTATATCTCGCTTAGATGGGATTTTTGGACATACGTTCAATAGGGCTTTTCGCATTATTTTTAAGTAATCTATCTACTTCCGAAGTGTGTTACACTCATAATAGATCACCTCTATGTCCTACAAATTATACACTTGTTTTTTAACACCCCGTATATATCTATAAATATTCATACAAAACCTATTAACCTTTGAAATCTAAAACAATAGTGAATAGAGGATTAATATTCTAGTCAAACTAACCCAAAGTTGCGCATATTTCAAATGAACACAAACAGTTCACAAAACTAATTAAAATCACTGATTATTATTAATTATTAATAACAGGAATTTCATGAATATTCCTATTATTCATGCCCCGATTTAAGCGGATTCGTTTTCAAAATTACCCTACTATAGTGTGGTCACTAACTGAACTGAGTCTGCTTTATAGTATTTTAATTTTATGTATAGTAATTAACTAATTATATAGTTAATAATTTCAACCATGGACTGCCCAATCCATATATTGTTTAACAGAAACACGTGTAACCAACATATCAACACAGTCCCCAAACCGTTGATCACGAGGGTAACTCGCGTAAAAATGAATGCAATAAATACACACTATAATCACCTATATCTAGTGCAAATGATGATATATTATTCTCTTTTTATCTACAATAAATATTTGAGGTGGGGACTCCAATGTTCTAATTTATTTTACGTTACGCAAATTGAAAAGTGTAAGCTCCTATGGTTATTGAGTTTGACGACCACTGCAATATTTATAAATTGAAATGTCAAAATAGGCAGTGCACCTAATCAGGGCTGAACCGGTGTGTATTGATATGTTAGTTACGAGTTACGTTTGAGCAGTCTATGAATGTATGGTCAAAGGTTATATTTTGTTATTATAAGGTGCATTTTCCCGAGCTTATAATATGAAGTCGCGAGTTCAAAAATGTCAATAATATCAGTATCAATAATTAATCAGTATCTAAAATTGAAATATTGTACCACATGTATTGGTTTAATTTCTAATTAAGCAACCCTAAAATGCGAAGCGAGATGATGATATTTGATTTTGTAATTTGTGTAGGTAAATGCAAATACTAATTGGATGAATGTAGTATTAAATTTCCATTATTGCTGAAGCTATACAATGCGTTGTATCCAATTCATTGCATTGTTCAAATGTCGTTTTAATTGCAAATTGAATTGAATTAAATTATCGGAAAAATTCCCTATTGCTAATTGAATTATACATATACGGACTGATTATTAAAAAATGTAAAAAAGGATCGACATTATTGCAGTAGGTATTATTTTTAAAACGGTTATATTAGTTCCACCTGTACGTATGTTTGTTTGTATCTAAGTAACGGATTCTTTGAACGCGATTTTCACCCACTTCAAAACTTCAGATTGAACTGAAACTTTGCACACTTATCAAGGACCGTTGACAATACAATAATTCAATAAGTTTGTTCCATTATCCTGACCAGGATCTCCAGGACTAAAAAAAAAAGTAAAAAACTTCAGATTGAACTGAAACTTTGCACACTTATCAAGGACCGATTACAATACAATAATTCCATAAGTTTGTCCCATTATCCTGACCAGGATCTCCAGGACTAAAAAGCAAAAATAAATTATAATTTAAAAAAACTAAAAAACACGCTTTAATGAACTAAAAAGTAAAAAATAATTAATTTTATTGTAAAAAAGCGTGGGGTAGTATGAAAATATGGTACAAAGCACCCCACGCTTTTTCGAAATAAAATTAATTATTTTTTACTTTTTAGTTCATTAAAGCGTGTTTTTTAGTTTTTTTAAATTATAATTTATTCATGATAAAAATTGATAGTTTTTTTTCGTTAGTTATATCAATTAAATTTCGAAATCTGCCATGCTGGCGCCTATTGTCATTCTGCTCGTATTCGAACGCCAGTTGTGGTTCTCCTCTTCTCGCGGGGCCTGCTTATCGCCTACCGGTACATATATTTTGAAAAATCAGTGTTTTTAGCCAACAGTGATCGTAATTCCAATTTTGGCACCTGGTAGCCTGGTATCGTGTGTACTTCGGTTATCAATAATTTCGATTCGAAATTTCATTTCGAAACTGAGTTTGAATAAAGAAGTGACGAAACGCGATTTTCATCGTTTGTATAAACGAAGTAATATGTAGATAAAATTACCGAGAAGTGTGTAATAAGTAGACAAACACACAAAGTGTCGACTGTCAGACAAGAGTGAAGAGCCGTATTGAGTGGCAAGCAAAGACGCTGCGAATGACATTATATAGTCGAAAGCGGACACCAATTTGTAATTCATTGTGTCCAACCTCCGTCGCTCAAAGTGTTGCTATAGTCGTCGATGTTACAGCCTTAAAACATTTATTTATGGAACATGAATTGTCAATACCTTTCCATACGCCGAGTCACGAGTGGGTATTTTTACAAGCTTTTATTTAACTTGCATTGTTTGTATGTTAGTTTCTTTGTTTAGGTCAAATCTTGCAAGTCAATTTTGAACGACTTTAACGTATCCGATCGATTTAAAATTTGGTACACATATGCATTCCCGATAACAATACATGAATCATCGTTTTTAGAATTAAATTCAATCTCTAAGGGGGTCAAACGAGGGAGTAGGGTTTTTTGACTATTTACCGTCTAGGTCAAACCGCTAAAGCTAGAAACTTGGAATTTGGACAGTAGGTTTCTTTTGTGACGTAAGCACCCACTATATGAAGAGATTTTTCGAAATTCAATTCCTAAGGGAGTCAAAATGGGATAAACTTTTGAACGACTAAAAGGAACAAAATAAAATATTAGTAAAAAAACTTTCACGCTTTTATTTAAATGTACTAAAAAGGAATAAAATAAGTTTAAATAATTTAGTTTCATAATTATAAAAGCGTGGGTCGTGACTAATATAATATCGTAGAGTTTACAACCCATGCTTTTATAATTATGAAACTAAATTATTAAAACTGGCTGTAGACCCCAGTGTTTGATATTAATTTCAACTTGATACCTCTACCCGTTCCTGAGAAAAAGGGTCTTGACGGACGGACAGACGGACAACAAAGTGATCCTATACGAGTTCCGTTTTTTTATTCTGAGGTACGGTCCCTAAAAAATTGGGTAAAAGTTTTACAAGCTACTTTATTATACAATACATTTGCGCTTTTTAATTTTTTTATGTTTTCTACTGTTGAAAAGATGACGGTAAAGTAGAAAACCAATTTTTTTTAAGGCGTTTTCATTATTTTCAGCAGTAGTGTATATTATGTTCTAATGCTCAGGACGCATGCGTATTCGAGACACCAGGAAGACATAAATGTAGGCTAAACAGTTTGAGAACCCTGTTATACATTCCATAGATAAATGTTCTAAGATTACAGCGCACATTATTACATGCTGACTGCACTGCAAGGCGCGTTTCCGGGAATTGGAAAGATCTATTGCGAAAATGCATTCAATGCTTTCTTGGTTTTTACAACTGGAAACTCACTCTGTAATGACAGTATAGTTGACATTCATACCGTCTGGAAAAATCATAAACGGCTGCATTCAATTCACAATAACCATAGAGACTTTATTTTGTTTGAGGAATTCTATCCAAAATAAAGTTAATCAACAGTTAACAGAGATCGTAGATTAGAAAAATCAAGTTTGCCAGGTTTATATTTTATACATAGGGTTGAAAATTTCGATCTATCGGTCCCGCCGGAAGTAAAATCGACTTTGCGATTTTGACCGTAAAGCATTATTTTTTTCGTTTTAAATTGAATAATAATGACCTCTCATATATCAATAATGAAAAATTAATTTTATATATTTCGGCTTTGGGGTCCAAATGTCCAGCCAAATGGGCTGTTAAGTCCGGCTAAGCAATTTTTTGACCTAGAACATTATTCACGGATAACACAATTCAACTTTGTGTCTTTGTGCCAGAATAGGTAACCTTAAAAATATCATACTAAAATTGGTTTATGGCCGGTTTATCGTACATTTTAATCACGATGTTTTTTAACCACACTGTTAAATAACGGGTTGCTATGGTAACGAAACGCAGCTACCAATGAACACGTAGCTGTCAAAATTTAACAGTGTGATTAAAAAAACATCGTGATTAAAATGTACGATAAACCGGCCATTATAGTTTTTATAATGTAAAACTTATCTGATATGCCAAAAGTATTTCTGATGTTTTTTTTTCGAAAGTTTAATTTTAATACTAAAAGTTTGATCAAGATAGAACATGATAGAGGAGGACAGTGTGGTCCAGTAGTTAGCATCGCGGCCTCTGGATCAGACTGTTGTGGGTTCGAATCCCGCCTCCGCTCATGGATGTTTTGTGATGTCATTTAGTTTTAAGTTAATTTTTAAATTCCCATTGGAAGTTATTGTAAGGGGTCCGAAAATCAAAATCAAAATGTATAACAAATTTTTAGATATATCTCTCTCTCTCTCTGTATGTATGTGTGTGTATGTATGTACGTACGTACGTATGTGTCCATTTCTTTCTAAGACGAAATCTCGAGAATGAAAAATGATATCGACTACGCTAGGGTGCCAATCAACGCGTATTAACGTAAATATGATTTGAAAGAAATTTTTTCAAAATCGGTTCAGCTGTTCTTTTTTCTTAACCAAATAGACTCCAAAAAAGTAGATTTTACACAATATCTCGCGAATAAAAAATTATATCGACTTCGTAAGGGTGTCAATCGAGGCGTGTTAACGTCATTTTGATCCGACATAAATTTTATAAAAATCGGTTCAGCCGTTTTTTTTTTTTAATTATTGTTAAAAATAAATAAATAATTATGTTTTAATGATTAAAATGATTACTGTTCTGTGTAATATCTAATTTAATTATTATTATTAAATATTTATCAAACTGGGAAGTTGTCTTGTGGTCTGTGGACCTCAAGGGTCGCACTTTAGTCCTAATAAACGACCCACCTCACGGCTTGTTATTTAATGTAATCAAGACGCTACTTACCTAAGTTGTCGACGCGTCTATAACTTACAATAAATAAATAGAACATGATTTTTTTACAAAGAATTTGATATCGATATGTCATGGTTATTTGAGACTCGATTTAAAATTCACCGATTCCCTAGAAATGATTATACAATCGTATAATCACAATCCTTTTATGATTATGATGTCTGGACATCAACTCGATATGTAATTCCAAACAACATTTACTGAAGAAACACCCTCGCTTTTATAAATTATAAATAAATGCATTATGAAAATCGTTAGGTATTTTCGCAGCGTCGCATCGTGTGGGTTTCAATTTGTGAATTTTGATCACGTCGTGTCTTCATCGCATGCCATGGTACTCGCACACTGTTTCAACGTGTGAATTGATTCTTTTTGGGATCTGATTATAAATGTCGCAGGTGTAACAAAATAAAAAAATGCCAGAGAATTATAATTTAAGAGTCGACCATTGCGTGCGAAAGCAAACGAAAAAAGCAGAATGAAATAAAAAATCAATAATTATCAACGGTGATGCATAAAATATATTAATAATATGTTTTGCCATACCCACTCTAAAATAGCTAATTTACATGCAAGAACAGTCTATTACACGCGGGAACTATTTGCGTATTTTGAATTTTCGTGTGGAAATGTCTGGTTGAACTGGCATCACTCAAAAAACTCAAAAAAACATTTTGATAAAACTTTATTCACAACCAGCGTCGTAGCAACCGGGGCCTGCGCCAGCAGCGCTAACCCCGGAGGAGGACGTAATCAGCGATGCGGATATGATTATTTTCTGGGACAATTAAGGGTTATGGGTTGTAAGTATTTTAGAATAGTTTCTAAAGGGTATAAATACACATGGAAAACTAATGAAATTTGCACAATTTGTAACTTAGAAAAGGTAGAAAATATGTTCCATGTACTAATTGAATGCCCTTTGTATTCTGGCTTTAGAAATACACTCTTACAAAAATATTTGTCCAACGAATGCAATGAGAATAATTACTTCTTATTTTTACTAGGAAACATTACCGAACTAAAATTGAATGATTTATACCGATTTATTACTAGTGCAATCAGACTAAGAAGTTTCAATGTGAATGAATGATGTTTATTTTACCCTATATTCAATAAAACAAGAATCATCAAAATCGGACTATACTCTGTAAAAAGTTATGCGTGGTCATACATAAAAAAAATATACGCGTCGACTTGAGAACCTCCCTCCTTTTTTTGAAGTCGGTTAAAAATAGAGTATCTTCTAGAATCTAAGTGATTAGTACTGTTGGAATATCAATTTTCCCTCCACTTTAAAAGGACGAGACGGAGTCATTGCATTTCAAAGAATGTTTATTTTCGTGCACGCCACTGAGACACACGGTGTCACTTTATCAGTGTTTGCAAATCAAATCGGGTCACACAATCCCAATGACGTAAGCACTCCAGATGAGAACACCTGTGAGAATTCGATCAGCACAACATCATAGCATATGATGGGCGCTGACGCTGCATTCGGCACTGGTGTGCATCGCGATCACTGGTCGAATGCATCCGATGGACGATGGTACGCTGAAATTTCTTAAGTTACTTAGCAAAAGGTTCGTTCCACTTATTCTTGCCAGGTGTTCGGCTTTTTAACGGCTTGTCTGGCCAACAGGGATGGACTGGCGTAGAATGGCCCCGGTGGCGACCAATATTTTTGGTCCCTTATTACAAAAATGGACCAATACATTTGACCCCTTATTCAAAAAATGGACCAATATTTTTAACCCCTTATTCCAAAAAGGACCAATATTTTTGGCCCGTTATTCAAAAAATGGACCAATATTTTTGGCCCCTTATTCCAAAAATGAACCACTATTTTGGCCTCTTATTATATATATGTGTTGCCGGACTTTTACTTCAAGATATTAAATATTTTCATATTTTTTGAGATAATGAAAGTAAATTAAAAGAAAAAATTATTTGTTGAAATAACGTGGTCGATTTGGCCCCCATTAAGGTTGGCCCCGGTGGCTGGTGCCAGTAACCCTGACCAGTCCCCCCCTGCTGACCAACGACGTCCGACATGTCCGAATTTTAAGTCAAACTTTTTAGTCTCGTTTTTTTCCGATCGGTTACACATGTCGAGGTTACATCACGTCAAATCGAAGTGATCGACCAGACCACTGTATTTTTTTTTTTAATTTTATTGTAGATTATAGACGCGTCGACATCTCAGGTCATTAGTGTATTTCAACTACACTAAATAACATCACAAAACATCCATGAGCGCCCTCCAGATCACTGTACTCATCTAGCTATACAAGTGTTTCCACTGATACTATACTACTAACTGAACTCATGATTCCTTGAGATGCCATGTGGTGAATTGAAAGCTCACCCAGCGCCTATAGAAATGGTGGAGATTGTGGAAGACTTATAATACCACGTGTGTGCGCTTACATTGTAATAATGATGAGTAGTGAGTGGACGATAGCGCAAGCGCATTATAACTATTCAGCAAAATACTTTCGCCGTATTCAGCCCAGAAGAATCGTCAATCCAGTTAGTATAGAGATCAATGGCTCGTTATCTATATTGGCTGTTTGTGGGGAAAGAAGAATATAACACAGCGTCACTCTTTCCTTGTAGAAGCTGTAAAAGTTCTACCTAGCTTTCAAAAGAGAAATATAATATTATAAATTTCAATTTTCAAAAGGTTGTTCCTTCTCGTATCCGTCAGTTAGAAAAACTGTAAAGCTAGGGAATCAGACAGCAATTTGCCCAATGCTCATCTTTAATAATTAACGAATGATGATATGATTTACCATCTATAAAAATTTTAAGCTATAATTTTTGATATTCGTTCAACAGTAAACTATCCTTACTTAGGGGAGTAAGAGGAAAATCTGAGGAATTAAACCATAAGTTATTAGGTGTGTGTTTTAAAGACCACCAACAGCTAAGGTTATTTGGGCCTAACAAGTTATTAGGTACCTATCGATTCGTTGAATGGTATACTATAATATTAGTATCATACAATCCTCTGAAAATTCGAAACGATAAACGAGCATCTAAAAGTCGATTTTTCGGTGTGTAAGAACCATGAAAAGTCGACTTCGATTTTTTTACCATTATCTACAAGACTTTCATTACTAGCATGGTCGCTCAAAAGTAAAAATACACAAAAATAGTGGCATAACAAAATACTTTTTTGTACTCGTCGCCTGTAAGCTGGTACAATCAAGGAATGAATGAATTGTAAATTATAGACGCTCGACAACTGAGGTCATTAGCGTACAATCAAGGAACAATACAATAACTGGAATATGATTATTCTACTTTGCTGTGTTCCTTGAAACAGATATTTAATGTTTGAGAAAACGTTATATAAATATTTTTAAAGAACGTACCTAAAGAAATTGTCCAAACATTTTCTCATCGGTAACTTGAATCTCTACGACGTAGTTCAATGAATTCTGAATACGTTTCTGGCATTGCGTGTTGCATCATGCAACTCAGAACCTCCCACATGTTTGCATGCAACCCACCGCCCAACCTTCAAATGCTTCAACACTTGTTAATTCAATACATTATTTGAATTACGTTTTTAATATATATACACCTATAGTTAGTTATTAATCACAATTTGTAAACAATCCATTAACTAATAGCGTTTTTCTAATCATCAATGAACTTTTGTGTACAATTTATATACTCTATCCTTGACCGCCTGATAGCAGACGATGGAAATACATTCAGTGCATAAAAGTGCAAGGAGTGCTATTATTTTCAAGAGTTTTTTTAACAAATCTGGTACAGTCAGCTCTCTTTAAGGACACATTCGTTTGGAAGACGTTCCCCCAAATTATCTTTAAGACTACAATCAGAGAAGTGAACATAACATGATAAATATAAAAAAATACAAGCCGTGAGGTGGGTCGTTTATTAGGACTAAAGTGCGACCCTTGAGGTCCACACGACGAACTTCCCAGTTTGATAAATATTTAATAATAATAATTAAATTAGATATTACACAGAAAAGTAATCATTTCAATCATTAAAACATCAATAATTTAAAAAAAAAAAAAAAAAAACGGCTGAACCGATTTTTATAAAATTTATGTCGGATCAAAATGACGTTAACACGCCTCGATTGACACCCTTACGAAGTCGATATAATTTTTTATTCGCGAGATATTGTGTAAAATCTACTTTTTTGGAGGTTATTTGGTTAAGAAAAAAGAACGGCTGAACCGATTTTGAAAAAATTTCTTTCAGATCATATTTACGTTAATACGCGTCGATTGGCACCCTAACGTAGTCGATATCATTTTTCGTTCTCGAGATTTCGTCTTTGAAAGAAATGTACACATACGTACGTACGTACGTACACACACACACACACACACACAGACATCTTTCTAAAAGTAGTGTAAAAATAGTGTAGTGACCTTGAAACATAAAAATTTTTTTTCCTTTTTGATTTCGATTTTCGGACCCATTACAATAACTTCCAGTGGGAAGTTAAAAATTACAATAATTATTTTATTTATAATATTTTACGAACGTTTGATTTTATAAGATAAATAGAAGTAGATATGTATTAATTTCCATGACAACGAATACAATTATTTGTGTTTAATGGTATTTACGTAATCTGTTTGTACCCGCGATACATTTATTTATTTATTTATTGTAGATTATAGACGTGTCGACGACTTAGGTCATTAGAGTTTTTTAATTACATCAAATCAAATAACAAATAACTTAAAACTAAATGACATCACAAAACATCCATGAGCGGAGGTGGGATTCGAACCCACGACAGTGTGATCCAAAGGCCTGCTACGCTAACCGTTACACCACACTGTCCTCACCCGCGATACAGACATATACCCATTTTGACATGTTCTATATACCTATATACACTCTTTATGGAATAAATCAGCATAAATATACTCTTTGGTAAAACTACAATTTTTCTGTTTATAGAAAGCCGTGCTGAGAAATCTCTACGAGTGCACTATTATTAGTTTCTGCCTAATTGCTTATCCAATGTTTAATAAAAAACTCGGGTCGCAGTGCCAAACCCTGCCGACAATATAGTGTATTTGCTAATACAGGCATTGTGGCATTATTATGTAAACTTAAGTTTGTTTTTTGACAAAATAAAAAATTTAACCCCTTAATACATCCCTTAAAATAATTAAATTTTTCTAAATTTCAATACTAGACATGGATTTTATCAGTACACCCAATTAAATACACCCTTCCATAAGTAAATCCGTATCAACAAACTAGTGTTTTCATAAAATTTGAAAGTCCGGTCCTGTCGGGCCGATTTTATTAAAATTTTAGCGGCACATTTTAATCTTTACTAAAGAGTTAAATTTCAATTTTGAAACGATTCTGACAAATTTTTCGGTATTTTTGGGCCCAAAAACTTTTTGGAACCCCTAAATACAACCCTGAAAATGGTCCGATCGGGCCCATTTTAAATAGGCTTCTTGCGGTGATGGGTTCCAATGTGTGTACCAAATTTCGTTTCAATCGATTAAGTCTGTCGAGAGTTATCGTGTACACACATATATATATAAATATATATATAAATATATATATATATACATACATATATATATAAACATTTTCAAAAATGGTGCCAAAGTGTTCAGGAGGCTATGAAACGTCGAGAAATTTTGGTCCGACCCCTAGGTCCCGCCATCCGACCGACGCCAATAGTGTATGTGCCATATTATGGCAAATACACTAATAAAGTCTTACTTTTAATGACTACTTTATGATAGCAAACGTATAATTAATTTCTAATAGGACTTAAAAAATAAACTATATAGTAATATTAAAACGAAATAAAAATCATTGCATTGTTTCCTTATTCCTATGGCTGTAAGCATAATTACGCGGGAATATGACTCTCTTGAATCGGATTAATAATTAATTCTAAAAACGATTTAAACATGTAGGTATTGTCATCGGGAAAACATATGTGTACAAAATTTCAAATCGATCGGCTATGTGGAAGCCGTTCAAAATTCACTTGCAAAATTTGTTTACTTTGTTAGTTACAAGTTAAGTAAAAGTTTGTAATAAATTTGGATTAAAGGATATTTTAGTGTCAATTTATTTAACTCTGCGATTATTGAAATATTTAGATGTTTCTTTCGGATTATATAAAAACATGTATCACTTCTATGGCTTCACCATAATATAAAATCATGGGTTAAAATTCACCCGCAATTCGTCTAAAAAGCAATAAAAGTGCAGCTTGTGGTCTTCGTTCAGGAATGTTGCCGTTTCCTTTTTGTTTATATAAAAATTTACTAACAGCGGTGTTTTTTTAGCATTCTATGGAAACCGTGCAGAGCTCCGGAAATTACTAGGCAATATTATTTATACACAAATGATGAATGGCTTTATTTGTGGCGGCGGTCTTAAAAAAAACCCGTCTCAAAAAAGGCCAATACTCCTCTATTATCGTTCGTTGTGTATAATTTTATAATACTGCATAGAGTACAGAGTACAGACGTACCCAAAGCTTATAGGGGAAAACAAATGAAAAATGTTAGTCCTGAAGTTTTATCATTTCAGAATGCAATTGATGAAACTTTGAACAAAATTAAATCTTCACATTGTAATACTGAAAACTGATTACTTATTAGTATACCTATGTAATTTTGAAAAAATATACACTGACGAGAAAAAAAAACGATTCAGGAATGCCTTTGAAAGCTAATAAATAATAATTTAGAAAATCAATTTTGGATTTAAAATTTAAAGTAATAATTTTAATTTGTTCTTTATAGTCAAGTTCAAATGGTTTATTTCAACCTAAAATAGGGAGAAAGAGGAAAAAATCCACTTTATGCCAATACGGAATACCAGTAAAACTTTTTATCTAAAGAGCCATTTTCATGAGAGTAGTTCTTTCAATTATCCACGAGAGGCAGCACTTGTGGTAGGTACGAGCGAAGCCAGTGAGTAGTGTATTTATAATATTCAAGCGAACGAACGAAGCGAGTGAGTAGTGTATTGCACCCGGGCTTTCTTATTAACAATATACTAAATATACGTGAGCAGAGTCATGGGTGACCGCTATTAAATCATAATTTCATACCACCCGGGCGAAGCCGGACGGGTACCGCTGTATCTAATATCGGATTTTTTTATACATCTTATATATTGTGTCAAAATTATAAGTTTTAAAGTATATACAATTTGATAGCTGGCATCCAGACAGGTAAATAGCCTTATTTTTAAAATTGCATATTCAGAATGCACGGCTACTGCCTAATGTATCATTATCATATTATTCCACGAAACCCTCCGATCCGCCATTGTGTTTGTGTTAGTATCTGCCTGGCCATACTTTAAATTAACTACTATATCTCTGGCGGCAAGGCAAACTGGTTTACGACAGAGTTTTGTCAATTCTTTATATTTATAATTATTTTCCAATGTTCCAAAATGTTCTACACGTAATCACCAGTTGTTTTCATTTACCTTCGTCTAACTCTAGAATGTATCATTTCACTAATTCACCTCTCTATAAGATATTATGTAAACTTATTTTATTTGTTGTAATATTGATATTTTAACTGCAGATTCAGCGAATTTTAAAACGTTTTAGAAATGCTTAACACCTGCACATTGTAACTTTGTTATATTTTTTTCTTTTGTATTTCTTCTGTAATTGGGCTATGCCTGTAGAAAGATTAAATAAATAAATAATTTTAGATATATTTTCTTGGCTTGTAAAAACATTTTATTAATGTCGGGTTTATCGTGCATTTAAGACGCTGCTTTGTTAACTACTGTTAAATTTTTACACATAAAACATACGAAGTAACCATACAAATCAGCTAATTAACATAACAGCGTGATTAAAATGTACGATAAACCCGACATGATTCTTACAAATTCGAAGTAAACTTTTAATTTCGAAACGGTTTGTTAATCACATTTCAGTGACGGATTGTACAGAGGATATATAGGTTTAGAGTCGACATGCAACGTTCAAAATGCGAGTCGCGTCTATACTGGACGATGAAATCATCATTAAAAATCTGACATAATCCACTTCACCTCGTGGTCGCACAATATATAGACGAGGTAGGTTATTTAATTATATACAAAAAATATTGGAAAACAATTATCTTTATCCTCTCTTCGATAAAAAAAATCTGTTTTGCATCTAATTTTAAAACATATCAGCCCTCAAAACATTTTTCCAATTTTCAAGGATAAAAAAGTATACCTATAATGATAGTTCAACCTGAAACTTGTTTGTATTACTTTTCAAAAAAACTCGGGTCGCAGTGCCAAAACCCTGCCGACAATATAGTGTATTTGCTAATACAGGCATTGTGGCATTATTATGTAAACTTAAGTTTGTTTTTTGACAAAATAAAAAATTTAACCCCTTAATACAGCCCTTAAAATAATTAAATTTTTCTAAATTTCAATATTAGACATGGATTTCATCAATACACCCAATTAAATACACCCTTCCATATCTAAGTAAATCCGTATCAACAAACTAGTGTTTTCATAAAATTTGAAAGTCCGGTCCTGTCGGGCCGATTTTATTAAAATTTTAGCAGCACATTTTAATCTTTACTAAAGAGTTAAATTTCAATTTTGAAACGATTCTGACAAATTTTTCGGTATTTTTGGGCCCAAAAACTTTTTGGAACCCCTAAATACAACCCTGAAAATGGTCCGATCGGGCCCATTTTAAATAGGCTTCTTGCGGTGATGGGTTCCAATGTGTGTACCAAATTTCGTTTCAATCGATTAAGTCTGTCGAGAGTTATCGTGTACACACATATATATATAAATATATATATAAATATATATATATATACATACATATATATATAAACATTTTTAAAAATGGTGCCAAAGTGTTCAGGAGGCTATGAAACGTCGAGAAATTTTGGTCCGACCCCTAGGTCCCACCATCCGACCGACGCCAACAGTGTATGTGCTATATGGCAAATACACTAATTACTTAAAAAGTTAATTTAACAATTTATACTTCGGTGTAATTAAGAATCATTTTAGAGTAGGTATATACGATTATACTTAACATTGAATTTGAGGAAATAAAATTATAATAAAAAGGAAAATTTAAATGATAAACAAAATTATCAATTCAGACAGTTTATCTAAACCCTAAGGTATTAATAAATTCTGCAGTGAGTCGAAAAAAAGTCTAACATTGAATTTTTTACAAAAATGTTGTCAGTATAGACATTCCATATATCTACAGGATGTTTACAAAACATACGGCAAAAATTTAAGGGATGATTCCTTGGGTCAATGGGTAACTTTAAGACTATTTTGCCATTTCGGAAAGACGCTTTGTTTCGAAGATACAGGATAATAAAAGTTTTTCTACAAAAACAATACATTTTATAACATGGATACAGTAAAGCTTAAAAATCTACAAGAACTGCAGAAAATGACTACTTACACCAGTTAGGGTCAGTGTTTCTGTCTAGACAAGACAAGACAAGACTTTCAAAGTCTTGTCTTGTCTTGAAATATCAAGACTTCACTAAGTCTAAGTCTAGATTAAGAAACTCTTGTCTTGTCTAATATCAAGACTCTAGATTATTTTCAAGAGTCTAAATTAGTAGTAGTAGGTAAAGTAAACCTTTACATACTACTACTTAGTTTATCTAGACTCTTGAAAATTGTCTAGAGTTTTGACAAGAGTCTTGATCTAGATAAAGCAAGTCAGTCTTGTCTTGAAAATTTCTAGACAAGACTTTTGCAAGTCTTGTCTTGAAAATCTAGACAAGACAAGAGTCTAGAAAGTCTAGATCTAGACGGCAACACTAGTTAAGGTGCATGATACCAACCTTCTCCTCATTGACTGTCAAACTCTTTCAAAAACACCAGGGTTGTTTCTTATTGCATTACATCCATCAACTATCCGATTTCTCAAATCTTCTTCATTTTCCATTTGGGGTAATGTAAAACAAAGCGGCTTTCCAGGAACCATGAAGGTATAAAATATCCTTAGGAATCACCTATCCTAGGAATCACCACTTGAATTTTAGCCGTATGTTTAGTAAACACCCTGTATAGGTATAGATATGAGAATAAAATGTTTTAAAAAAATACCCAAAAATATTGTATTAGTAGATTGTATGTCTAGATGCGTAATGATGTATATATTCCTGACGAGTAGTGACAGTATGTTAAAACGAGCGCCATGGAGTTTTAACAGTCACACGAGTTATAATATCATTATACGCACGAGATATCTAGGTATATGGTATTTTTTGCCACACCACTATAAAATAGCTACATATCACTTCATTTTCTGTATTTTGAAAAATTTTTGAGTTCATTTGCGTCGCCAACTTTTATAGCAGGCCATGAGTAGATAATAGTGGGGAGGATCTGAGCGAATAAACATAAATCACTATGGAAACTGTTTATTTTCCACACAAGTGTGTTTTTAAAACGCTTTCACCACACCTGCCTGTTAACTGACCCATTCCATGCATACATACACGCATGTAAAACAGCTATTTTATAGTGGGTATGGTAAATAAACATTTTTATTCAAAACAGGGCAATAACACAATAGGCTATGAACATATAATATTACGCTATGGACTCGTTTACTCAGTGTGTGGTTCTTGAGAAAAAAAGCGCGGTATATTTCGCGACAGACAAAGAAAGTCTCCTCACATTCAGACACAATAGTTTGAGAGAGTACAAAATTAAAGAAGTTGCAGACATGCCAGCCGTTTAAAATAAGAAATAAAAAAACTAAAGGTTCCAGAGTAACTGATTGTTATAGTTGTGTTTTGTTTTATTTTGGGTGTTCAGTTGTTTCGTAATAACAACCGAAATCTGTTGTTGCAACAAATCTGCAAGCTTATTCTTCTAACCAAACCTAACTATACAAGAATAGGGATTTGTAACACAAAGCGATTTTAGGAAACTGTTAATAAGGTATTTTTGGAATGCTGCTGTCAAATTAATATTTTTTTCTAGGAAAAAAAGTCCGTTTTTTAATAAACATTTGTACAAAGCTTATACGTCTTTTTAATTTCCCAAGAATAAGGTATTAAACGGATATTTTCTATATGTACAATTCTGATCCAATCATTTTTTCTCAATGGTAAATGGCCTACATACACCTTACTGGTATACATGCTGTATATGACAAATAAGCTAAATAAAAATCTAATTAATACGCGAGATGCTGTGAGTTTTTAAAATGAATATTGGACAATTATTAACTGGTAATTTTGAATATTGATCAGTTTGTACATACAGGTCAAATAGTTTCCAAATGCGACATAATCAGGCCTATTCTACTAACGATAGTCACGGTGGTTACCAAATGCTTAGCAAGATAAGTACTGTGGCTAATCACTTTTGTTTGTTTCTTATTCTGCTAAGCAAAGTGGCTACCACAATAACGTGTTAAACATTAGTGATTACAAATAGTTTATATTAGAAATCGTGTCCATCGTGATTATAATAAAATTAAGGAAAATCTCAGGATAGTGGACAAACAATGTTTATGAAAATTAATTAATATTAACTTTCATAAATATTGTTATTTTTATGTATGTACTTGAAAAAGTCTAAATCTATAGACGAAACGTTGTACATTTAATAAATCATATATTTTGTCCACTATCCTGTGATTTTTCTTAATTTTATTATTACAAATAGTGTTTAACTATGGATGGTTCTGTAAGAACCGTGAACATAAATAGAAGAATAGGGCTAATTGTAACAAAATTGACCACTTTACTCCCCACGTCGTCATTTTGGATTAAACATTTTAATTTCAAAAATAGTGTGTCGGAAGGCTCATAAGAGTTTTCAGGCGAAATTGAAAAGGATTTGAAATTAAGAGAATTAAATAGTCTTTATATATTCAATTTGACCTCTGATCTCTACCAAAAAAAATTAAGAGCCCCCGGTGCCTGATGTTGTCCCTAATGTGATTGCGGAAAACCGCCTATGAATACCAATATGTTTTCACATTATCAGTTTAAATCAATAATTTATGACGTGTACATTATAAATGTATTTGATCTATTTTCAGTTTTAAGAACATTAATCGGTTTGTGATAAGATAAAACAAATAATCAGGTGCCAAATTGAACATGAAAATTGTTAATTTATAAAAAAATATATAAATGTGACTGAAAAAAAATTATCTGGCGAGAAAAAGCGTGTTAATAATTAATACTATATTTTACAAATGCGCGCTATTAAATAAATATTAGGTACTGTGGGGCAACTATTTTAAACAAATTCATTGTCGATAGATTTAATATACAGGGTGTTGCTTAGAAAAAGTAACATAGGGAAAATAGCATTGAGTACACTTACAATTTCTCAACTATTTGCTAAAGCGATCTTATACTTGTTCCATAAAAAACCTGAAAACCGTATCCCATATCATCATAATTATGATACAAGAATTATGTCCCAAAATCCCATACAGGTGCCAAAAATATCGAAGACTTTTAGCCAAAATCATGCGGCTTTCCTTGCTTTTATAAACTATACAGGGTGTCCTCAAAGACACTAAACACACGCCTACCACATGTTCCTGAGACCAAAATAAGCCGATTTAAGCAAACTTACCTTCTTAAAAAATTGCTTAGTTTAGGCGCTATACGACCCTGAAGTTACAATTTTGAAATCGTTTTTTTTGTTATAAATTTAAAACGGCTTGTGCGATTTTGCTAAAATTTGGCACGTTGACATAGTTTTATGGAACAAAAAAACCCATGTTAAAATTATGATTAATATTAATCCATAGGCGTAGAAATCGGTTTTTTTAATATTTGAACGTTTCAAATTTCTACGCCAATGGAAGAAAAGGGGTTTAAGTATAAAATTTAGAATCAGTAACTTATTTGCTACAAAAAAGCTACTCTTAATAAGACTCGATTACTCTCATGGTTTTTGAGAAGAGTGTCGGTTTAATAAAAGTGAGTAACGGCGTGTGATTCCTTTTTGACACTAAAAAGTAAAAAATAAAAAACTTTTTAACAAAAAAAAACCTCCTTCAAAAAGCCACTAAAAAGAGGAAAATAATGAAATTTTAGTGCTGTGCCAATTTAATAAAATATGAAGTTGGTTAAAAAGAAGATATTAATCACTATATACTATACTTTTTAATCGACTTCATATTTTATTAAATTGGCGCAGACCTCAAAATTTCATTATTTTCCTCTTTTTAGTGGCTTTTTGAAGGAGGTTTTTTTTTTAATGAGCATATAAACGACTTTTTTATCACCGGAATGACCTCTGTTGTCGAGCGTCTATAATCTACAATTCATTCATTCATTCGGAATGAGCTAGCTGTCTAACTTAAAAAATGCCGTTGAATTTTTTAAAACGGCTTCACAAAATTTTTTTGAAGTTTGTTAAAATAAACCACACCTCTATTTTTCCTTTCAAGCGGCTGGCGTCCCATGACTCGAATATCACGGCCTACTTCTACAGCCCATATATTTAGTCTTACACGATATTAATAGTTGATTTGATAGCAACGGCGCGACCAGTTTTAGGCGGCGTTGTTATAAAGATTATAACGCCCGCCTCGTGGGTGTTGTGACAAGCAGCTATTTAAAGTTTAAAAATTCGACTGATGACCAGTCCTATACTTCCCACCTAGTAAATATTTGCAAAAAATAAACACTCTTTTTTTTTATTCTTTGACTAGGCCCAAATAACCTTAGCTGTTGGTGGTCTTTAAAACACAATTTAATTTTTATTCTTTCAAAAAAAGCATGGCCCTCTTTTTTGTTTGGTGATCTACTGATGGCTAGCTTAATATAGCAAAAATCATGGTTGCCTTGATTTACGTACAATTTTCTTTTTTTAGTAAAATATTTTTTTTCTCGAAAACTATACATTTTAGAGAAAAAAAATATTTACATTTTTTTCATATTATAACATCTAGAATTCATTTATATTTTTTTTTACCTATGTTAATACGTGACGTTGAGGACGTTTTTTTGAATATCTCAGGATCCACTGAACCGATTTGACTCAAAATCTAATCAGATCTAAGTTAAAGGCTGATAAACACAATAGAGCAATCGGCATGCCCGTATGTTGTTCCGTTCTTAAGATATCGAAGGCGAAAAATTGACCACACACACACACATACACACACACACATACAGACATCAGTCAGAAAATGATCTTAAACGATTGCTAGGGTCTTAAAACGTGAAAATCTGTTAAAATCTCGAAATATTTTTTTCGGACTAAATCCATTACTTCCCTACCATAGTAGAGGTGGGAAGTAAAAATTTGTATCTCCGTTAATACTTAATGAATTGAAATGAAATAAACGCCATTGTGTTTGTAGCAATAATTTCTAACAGGAAACAGTCATATATTGTTTTTTTACAGTCTCATTGAAGAAAATACACTTAAGCTATAAACACATTTAAGCCTGCTGTTCGAACGCTGATGATCGCGTTTTATATACGCGTCGTGTAAGAAACTCCGATAACGCAATACATTGTTTATTACACATGTGGATACACGAGCAGCGATATTGCGCGGACAAGTACAGACTATCCACAAATTATGATTTGAATGTCATTGTATCTTTAGTTTTTGCAAAGCCGCTTAGAAAACGCGTGTTATATGCTCGACTTTTTAAAGTGTCAATGAACTTTTTCCCTACCCTATATTATCATCAATATTCAATGATAGTAGATTATTCCAGTATTTTACGGTTGTTATCAAATTTATCAATAATCCAGTTTGATCAGTTTTCAAGCCTCGAGTGCAATATGTTAGTCATTACTTACATATTAATCAGTTATTATTTCAATATAGAGACTGAATTCGATGAAATTCGGGAAAGTACTGATTTCCAGTTAAATTTAACATATAATGTATGCCGGTTGACAACATTATTAGTTCATTTCTGTAAATAAATACTAAAATTTACACCCATGTTTAGAAACGTTCAGAAACCGCCGAAATAAAAATATTCAGGTAATATAGACAATAATTTAGTAGGTACCTATACTCCAATTAAAGTATTAGGATACTTTAATTGGAGTATAGGAACCTACTAAATTATTGTAATGGCATTATCTATGTAACTTTACAAACCAATAAGGCTATACCATCATAAATGATACGAAGTAATGTTGAATTTATTATTTTAATTGCAAAACAATTTTTTTAACATTTTTGACGATAAACTGAAAAAATTAATATTTCTATCACGTGTCACTGTCAGATTATACAGCCTGGCGAGGGTGTAAATAACAGTTTCTCGCGTTGATCTCAAGTATTTTCAACCCCTGGATTATTTTTTTTACTTGTAATAGATATCGGTTTGACGAACTTATTAAAAAAAAGTATTTATATCTACCTATATAAAAAATAATACAACTTCTACTAAAATAATTTAAATTTTTGTCTTATGACTTCTTCAACATTTTGAGAATGAAAAATAAAAGTAAAAATATTTCAATGTTACTAGTGAACCTTGACGTAATAATTTGTTTCTTGCATAATAGTTTAAAAATTACTTATGTTGCTAGCTAGTTGCGATTACTTATTAAGCCCAGAGTTGGCCGTGCACACTGTATAATATTTGGCAGAAATTTTGATGGACAAAATTATTGAATATTTTTAAATGTTTGTAATTTCTTGTATTCTTTTAAAATTATTTTCAAGTAAAGTGATAACAAAAAATATTCGATAATTTTGTCCACGAGTGTATTTAAACACTCCTAAGATAATGGTCTATAATCTACATACAACCGTGAAAACCAAAATTATCGGTCTTTTTTCAAGTTTATCGCACAAATGCAGGATAAGAAACATGGGAGCGAAAAAGGGTTTTTTTAATTGAATATGTAGTACTATATTACTAATACTACTTAATATAGAAAATGTATAAATTTAATAAATTGAATTAAGATCTAATAAAGGATAATTAAATGGACTGGTTTTTGTTCTAATATCTCAATCAAACTGTTCTTGAATAAAGTGTTAACACACATAATTAAAAAAACTCGGGTCGCAGTGCCAAAACCCTGCCGACAATATAGTGTATTTGCTAATACTGGCCTTGTGGCTTTATTATGTGAACTTAAGTTTGTTTTTGGACAAAATACAAAATTTAACCTCTTAATACATCCCTTAAAATAATATTTTTTTTCTTAATTTCAATATTTTTATCAATGAAACCTCGGTACCAAACTAAATACACCCTTCAGTAAGTAAAGCACTATCCGCCAACTAGTGTTTTCATAAAATTTGTAAGTTCGGTCCTGTCGGGCCGATTTTATTAAAATTTTAGCAGCACATTTTGATCTTTACTAAAAGGTTAAATTTCAATTTTGAAACAATTCTGAGAATGTTTTCGGCTTTTTTCAACTCCTAAAAACCACCCTTAAAATAGTCCGATTAGGCCCATTTTAAATATATATAAATATATATATACTGCATATATAAACAGACTTTTCCAAAAATGGTGCCAAAGTGTTCAGGGGGCTATGAAACGTCGAGAAATTTTGGTCCGACCCCTAGGTCCCGCGATCCGACCGACGCCAATAGTGTATGTGCCATATGGCAAATACACTAATAATGTAAGTATAGTATGAGAAATGTTTTGTCACCTTTTAAGGATATTTTACTACTTTTTCAGACAAAAATTTCATATTCACCACATAAAATTCATATTGTATTCTCGTTACATTATGCAACTAATTAATTGATACATAATCATCTTAAAAGTTACAACATTTTTCGAACTAACTTTAGGATTTTTATGGAATGCAGTATCTGGGAAATTTGGCTTATTTTTGTCGTTCTCAGGTTTTTCCTATTACACGTATGTATTGGAACGATCCATTGTCTGACCAAGTTTTACATTTAGCATATTTCGATAAATGGAAAATCAATAATCCATCCCTGACAGCAGAAATAATGCTATCAAATCATTCGTGGAATCATTATAAAATATTACACAATATTAATTGTAAGTATGTCACTGTCATGTCTTTTTATCTTTTTTCGCTTCATTTCTATGTCAGTTTACACAATATTACAAAAACTTATAAGTTAAAAAAAAGAGTCTTACCATTCAATACTTCTGTACCCCTTGGAGCAACAATGCAACCCCTTAAAACTTCCTTTTTTCGTATATTCTGAAGAACTGACTTCTTTTGTAAATTGCATATAGGTTGAATTACTGTCAAATTTATTTTCTGAACAATAGTCCACTATAGATAAGGCATTTCCAAAGAAATACACTAATAAACACAACACAATTTTGGAATACATTTTTTTTATTTTCAAAAATGTATGTCAATATTCTAAAATCACACACCTAAACACTACATCAACAGTTACATATTGTCAAATGAAATAAAATATTAGTAAACAATATTATTATAACTTGCAAAACACTTTTATTTATCAAAAACAAAACTGAAAACAGAATCACGAAACAAACGACTACACTCTCATTGCAGTTGCATTAAGACTGACCACATGGTTTTGCCAGCACTTGTTACTGACTCATTCTGCTTCGTAACTCACCTGAATAGAGATCGGTAATTTCCGTCTTATGGAGGGGATTGATGGAAAACGTGTGTGTGGGTGAATGGATTTACCTAATCTCTTAAAAGGTTATTTGCCTATTTTCAGTACAGACTACAGAATATCTAATATAGGTAATTAATTAATATTTTTCGCATATGGAAGTGCCTTCCCATTTTTTTAAAATCAGTTTAAAAAAATTATTGCACTTTTAAAACCTAAAATCAAATCTACTGATAGTTTGATTTATCATATTATCGACATTTTTTTAATTTTATCCTGTTTACGTACAATTTAATGTGTGTGTGACGTTTTTATAGCATTTTTATATTTAGAAAACAAACAAATAAATTTATCATTATTTGTTAAGCAAAATTTAAATTAATATATTGTACTCTGCTTTTTGTTGTTTTTCCTTGTGACTGAAATTTTTAGTTTTTAAAATAAAATTTCATAAAAAATATTTTTTAACAAGTCTATCGATTGTCAAAATATATAATCTAACCAATATGAATAAACTTGTGTTGTCATTCTAAAAATGTAATTAATTTATGTTAATTAATCTTGACTTTGTTTGAACAGAATTTTCCGTCGTAATTAATGTTTTCAAAGTTTGCAAATCTTAGATGTGCACATTTTAATGTTTTAAACTTTTCAGAATTTTCCAGGTAGTAAAGTTATTTTAGGAAGGTAATAAAACCAACAGTTTATATTGTACATGTTTAGCGGTACTCACTTTGACACCCAAAATCTGTTTAGTAAACATAGTTACAACTAAATGAAAATCAGATAATACTAACAGATAAGTATTACAAGCTAACACCTGTTTGTCCTTGAGGAATTTTTTGGAAAACTGATTTACGTTAGCAAAATGTGTTTTTTTATTGGTAGATATTTTAATTTATTCAAATTATCACAAATCTATTCGTATTCAAATTATGTAACATAAAAACTGCAATAAAATCTAGAAAAGTTTTTTTCCATACCCACTACAAGA